>SNQJ01S0108989.1:23392-52706 GCA_010110895.2 Picea sitchensis
AAAAGGCCTTCATAGCCTCATTGTAACTTGCTTCTTGTGAATGCGCGCTGCTCTCACATCTCTTCTCAGAGATAAGCCGCCACCATTCCAGCAAGCTTGTTTCCGCTGCATTTTACAGTTTCAGCTTATTTCATTATTGAATAGAAAATCAATTTTACTGTATCTCTGTTATTTTGTGTTAAGCAGCTGTTAATAATCTGTATTCATTTCGTTCTGCTCATAAAATCCGGATCAATGAACCTAATGAATCTTGGGAAAATATTGAATCTGTGTTTGGTAAACACAATATTATTCGAGCACATCAGTTAGAAAATCAAATATTGACTTTAAGTCCAAATTATTTTTTTTGGATTGAAGACTATCCATCTAAGTTTAAAACACTCAGAATTTTATGTGAAGAATGTGAGATAAAGTTGGAGGAAGAGTGTATGTCTATATTATTATTTCTACGATAGGTAGTGCATATTTTGAGTTTGTATCTACCTTTTATGCCATGAGAGAGGCTCAGGGAAATCTTATCAAAAACCCACTCTTGAGTCCTTTTGTGATTCTTTGATTAGAGAGAAAGATAAGCTTGTACAACTTGGAGTGATCAGCACTACAGGTACCTCAAACAAAGCCTTAGTTTCCTAGTAGAAATATAAACTCAAGAATCCCAAGAAGCAACATATTCGCCACAACAACAAGAAACATAAGGGTCCCAAACCCACTCAGACAGCTTCAGCTCCTAATGGTTACAAAGGAGCAAAATATAAAAATAAGAAGACTGACAGACATTGCAACTTTTGTGATAAAGATGGTCATGATGAGTCCAAATGTTTCAAGAAGATGGCAGCTTTAGAAGGAACGATGAAGAAGCACAACATCAATATTGATTCAACATCTTCTTCTTCTTCTCATGGACATGCACTTTCTACTTCTACTTTCTCCTTCAATGCAACTTCTACTTCTTCTTCTTCAATCCAAAATCTACATGGAACAACCTCACGGCTATGTCCAGAATGACTCTAGCCTTGTTTGTCTCCTTAAGAAATCTATTTATGGTCTTAAGCAAGATCCCCGAGCTTGGTATGCCAAAATGGACAACTTTCTTATTGACATTGGATTTTCTAGATGCCATTCTGATTATAATGTCTATACCAAGAAAGAAGGAAGCCATCTCATAATCCTTGTCCTTTATGTTGATGACCTTGTCCTTTATGTTGATGACCTTATCCTTACTGGTAGTGACTCAAATATTTTAAACCATGTGAAAACTAACGTTAAGAAGAAATTTGAAATGACAGACTTAGGTTTTTTTCACTATTTTCTTGGCCTCCAAGTTTTGCAAACCAATGAAGGAATTTTTCTTTCCCATTTTAAGTATGCTTGTGACCTTCTTCGTTGATTTCACATGGAAGATTGTAAACCAGCCCCGTCTCCCTTCCAGTCTAGAGTCAAGCTTTCTACCACCTGTACTTCTCCCAAAGTTAATGCCACCTTGTATCATCAGTTAGTTGGTAACCTCTTATACTTGACTCATACTTGTCCTGATATTTCCTTTATTGTTGGTCATGTTTCCCGGTATACGCAAACACCCCATGAAATCCATTGGAAAGAAGCTAAAAGGATACTTCGATATGTCGGGGGTACAGTTCAGTTTTGGATACATTACAGTTCATGGGGGGCTCCTTTATTAGTTGGTTTCACTGATTCAGATTGGGTTGACGACCCTGATGATCGAAAGTCTACTATAGGTTATGTTTTCAGCCTTGGTTCAGGACCTATCACTTGGTCCTATAAGAAACAACAGGATATTTCACTTTCTTCAGCAGAAGCAAAGTACTAAACACCGATAAATGCAAGTCAAGAGGCCTTGTGGCTATTATAGATCCTTCCATAGTTTGGATTTCAGCAGCATCATCCGACTGGCCTTTGGTGTGAAAATCATAGTGCCATCAAACTCGCCAAATATTGAGTTCAACATCAACGCAAAAAAAACATCGAGCTACACATGCACTTCACCAGAAATCTCATTCATGATCAATTTATTGCAGTGCTCTTTTTCCCTATAGAAGATCAAGTTGCAAACATTTTCACAAAGTCTCTTACAGAAGTGATTTTTTCCAAACTTTGATCTATGTTAGGATTTCAAGAAGTTGTTATTAAGGGGGGATAGGCTCTAATGCCTCCTTCCTTCTCCTATTGTGTCACTATTGTAAATCCTTCAATCCTATCCCAAGTTGTTCTTAAGGGGGGGATATTAGGATATTTAGACACTTAGGAGTTAGTTAAGAACTGCTTGGTCTAATGTGTCATTAGGTAAAAGTGTGTTTCTTAGTGTGTTTCTTTAGTATGCATTAGTATGGATTTGTAGTTACAAAATCCGATGGTCATGATATGTTCCCAACATAGAGTGATATGGTGGCTCATATTCTCCTCGTTCTTAATGACCATTGATCTATGGATTAACACCAAATTGGTCCATGATCTCTATTTAAAGAGCATGGAGGGTCATTTATCGATGATCGATTATGAGAAACTCTCTTGTAAAATATCTCTATAATTTTTTTATTTTTCATTAATAAACTGCTCCAATTGGCTACTATAACACCCCTGTTTCCCCCATCTTGTAAATAATCATAAAATAGGATTACCATGCTAAGGTATGTGGATGATGTAAATGTATTATTGTTAAATTTCCCATAACTAACTATTGGGGGGTGAAGCCTTGAAGTATGAGCCATGATATCTCTAGAGGAAAGAATCAGTTAATGAAGGAAAGGACTAGTGGTTGAATAATCAACCACCCCCATGAATGGAAACATGGGTTGCTAGCCCGAAGTACCACAGAGACCTGTAGACCCAATATTTCTTCTAACAGAAAGAACAATATAGGTCGGAAACCTTCCTAAAGAAGGAAGGTAAGATACACACACACAGATGGTAAGGAAAGGGATCAACAAGAGGAGAGACACTAGACGAGAGTGCAAGCTCGGAAGGAGATGCACGAACCAAAAGGAAGTGCCGAGAACACGACCCGAAGGGCCCAAACGTGAGCTCGATGCCGAGGAAGCATCTGATAAACCTCGTAGGGATACTGTGACATATAGAAGGTCTCTGAGAGATGGCACAGTTCCTTAGTGATATCATCGCTTGGCACGGGGGTGGCCAGGGTGCTAAGAATGAATGCCTCTAAGCCTACGGTTGGGAGGAAAGGAACACACCCATAGTTAGCTAGCTGGATGCAACTTGTAATACATAAGTATTCTCATACCCTGTGTAAATGAGTTGTAACTATGTAATAAAGTTGGATATCCTGTGAATGACTCAGGGNATGTTTACTTAATGATTATACTATATCTCTTTATTCTTGTTTAAATTGTGTATTTCAGTAAGTATGGAATTGTCTAATTTGTATATGTAAATGCCCGATCCCTGTGGTGGATTAAGTTAAAATAAGCGGGGTTTGATTTCATCGACCTTGGCCACGGTTTTCACGGGTGCACATCGACACTCCCAGTTGCCCTGAGTCTCCAGGGGGAACAGAGTCTATTAAGATCATGAGAGGTAGTGCAGATATGCATAGAGTCTCTATGAGGTGGGCAGAGGTCAAGAAACTCTTAAGTTATAGACTTGATGAAGGAGTGCAAGGGGTGTGCAGAAGACCCTTCTAAGTGTTAAGTTTAGGAGAAAGAGCGCAAAGCTCTTAAGTCGTTCATAACTGACGAAGCTCAAGAAGGATAGCGCGATTCAAGTATCGAAAGGGCATATCTTTTCATTTGGAAGACGGGCGGACAAGATCTGTTCGGAGGGAACTAAGGGCTGATATGACCATTGGTTATGGGAAAGAGCATGGGAGTTAGTCCTAGAGCTAGTTAGAGTTCTCATTTCGGGATAACTGCATGTTGGCGCGACTAAAACCTCTGAAACTTGAAGTCATCAAATGACCTGGACCATGGATCTATGGATCCTTCGGTACCCATATCAACCATCAGATATACGAGTTCAGAGTTCATGCATCGAGAGAATCACGTGTTAGTGCGGTCAAGTCTTCCGAAACCTAAAGTCGCAAAGTGATCTAGGTCATGGATCTCTGGATCCTTCGGGAGCCTTCTCGACCCTATGATATATCAGTTCGGAGTTCGCGCTTTGAGAGAATTGCGATTTGGAGTGACCAAAAATCTTAAAGAGCGAAGTAGCGAAGTAACGTGGATCATGGATCTATGTATCCTTCGAGATCCCTCTCGTCCATTCGATAGAGGGAAAGTGTGCATCATGTCAAGAGCACGTGGGGATGCACGTGTCGAGTGATGGTGTTTCCAAGCATGGCGCAATAGTGGAACCCTAAGAGGAGGTTACTAGTCGTCGATCTGGGGTCTACATGGATAGATCAGGACTGTCATATCTAGGCCGTGGTCAGCCTGATGCTGACCAAATATGGGAGATTTCAGTCGAGGAGTGAGTAAACTATCGAAGCGTGAAGTCCCGAAGTAAAATAGAGTCGTTGATGTTCTATGGACGTGTGGCATAAGATCATGCAGTGCAGAGGTTTAGCACTCTGGAGGTTTTCTATAGAGGTGTTTTAGATTTCACCGAATCCCGAAGGCTCAAAGTCATCATGGTCCATTGATATCGAAAGAGAGTAGGGATCGTTGATCCCTTTGTGTCAGTTTGAAACCTTGCCACTTCGAAGTTTGAAGGAATTGGTGCGTGGTGGATTGAAAATGCCTGAAGCCTGAAGCATCGGAATAGGCACCTGTGGTCTTGGAATTTGGTCATATCCCGTGGTCATAAGCAATGGTCATCGAAGAAAAAGGGGTTAGGCCCTAATTTTCCAAATTAGAGACCATGGATGGAGGATTTGATTATTTAAGGAGAACGGAATTTTTATGCCTCGTTGTGGGTGTGTTACAAATTGGTATCAGAGCATGGTTACAACACTTGGCCTGCTTGGGCTCATGCACGAGTCGCATAAAGAGGTATTGTTACCTACATTTACTCCTTGAGGAGAAGGACTATAGATTGAACTTGTGATTTGGGAATTCTTGTTGAAAATTCAGCAGAAGAATTTCTTCATCCCTTTGTCAAAGTGATAACTACCCTTACAAGGGTAGTGATATGATGATCAACATTAATGGTAAGACATGTGTGTGTATATGCTTGAGTGCATGGATTTAATGCATTGTGAAGCTTCTTGATATGACGCCTGATTTTTAATACCAGTTAGGTATGAATGATATTAAATGTACAAGTGATGCATAGGTATGATGTAAGAGTATAGGTATACTAAAGGCATGAGGTGACTCCCTAGATGAGTGAAATGTGAGACAAACATTGTGCTTTCCAAGATTGAATGAATACCATGGATGCATGGTTGACTCCATTACGAAGAGTCATGAAATTTTTGTTTCGAATGATAGCTTGAGGGGAATGTAATCCACTTCCTCAGGAAATACTAATATAAATAAATGAAAAAGTAAATGAGAAAAGATGCTCTGTTGTCATGATAAGAGGCAAATGATTATTCCTTTGAGGATCACATGAGAAGGATTGTGAACAATCTTGAGTTGACTGATCTTAAAAGTAAAGATGTATGTGGGCTATGAAACATACTTATGACAGCTACATACATGCTTATGATTATGAATATAGATAAGTACATCATGGATGTAAGTTCACAAAAACTAGAATATGTGTGAATATATAATCTGGATGCATGTCAGAAATGCATGTCTATGTTCCTTAAAGAATGCTTGGTTACGAGCCAAAGCTAATTCAAGGTTGAGGCCATCACAGATAGTGATGGATAGGCAATGAGGAAGTTGTGTGCTGAAGGATTTCCCTGTGAAGAAACTGTGTAAGGACTCTGTCAGAAGAACATAGTCACAACCTTAACGATTGTTGAAGGTTGGGCAATGGGCTGAAAATCCTACCTATATAAGAATCTTGGATTACATTTTTAAAACAAAATGTGTAGGTGGAAGAATAAAAACTGAATGTTAACCACTCCGAGAACTGAATGATAATGTGCAGGATGCACAGGTTCCTAACCCACTATGAACAAAATGATTGTTGTTGTATCCAAAAAAGTTAGAGTGAGGCCTAACCAAGGCTGCTCAAGGAAAAGAGAAGGGAGATCCGAACTTGGAATAAATTGCAAAAGCCAAGAAGAGGAAAAAGGAGGAACACTTGTCCACCCTAATAACTCTGATTTGCTTACAGAGTTGTAGGTCTTAGATGAGTAGTTGTGAGAACAAGTAAAAATGGGAAAAGAGAAGGGATAAATGAGTATGTTTGATCGAATAGGCTTGGTTAAAGCCACATCAAGCAAAGGAAGTAAGGCCTTAGAAATAACTCAGTTGGGTTGAAATCCCCAGGTTGTGTGGAAGGAGTGGGAAAAAAAAGGGGATATCCCCTAACTCCTTTATTGCTATGTGTTATGTGTTAGAATGTGCTCGCTTAACCATAGACAATATCACTATTGTCACCCAACCATAGGCCGAAGCCACCCCCGAGCACCTTGACCTTGACAGAGAGAAGAATCCTAGTAGAAAATCAATAGCCAAGCAAGGCTAATGCACCAAGCAAGAAGTAACCAAATTTGATTAGAGAGTCCAAACCAGAAAGACCAAAACTATAGACTTCAGAACAAGCGACAACACCTTCTCCAGGACTTGCACACAAGACTGCCCAACTGTAGTGTGCACAAGTGTATCTCTGCGATTCTAAGAGTTGTATGTAAAGTGAAGACTAGCACCATGTATTTATACTTCCTCTGCCAGATTATCAGGGCAGACTTCTTACTCTGGGTACTAATTAATCCATATTAATTATCTCCTTTAGCCGACATCTCTTCTAGGGTTATAATCAATTCTTTTCTTGCTTTCAAAATATTCTAATCTTGTCAAAGGTCACAATGGAGGTTAATACATCCCGCAACTACCATAATATCAACACTCCCTCCTAGCGAGGGAGGTATAACTGATAATGGACTCGAGCACAAACAAACCATTCAACTAGTAGCATTATTATAGCCACACATGCTAATTAAATCACGAGCACCTTCATTATTATCCAACTAGATAATCTCCATGAAACCTGGTACAATGTCAACTGACAGAACATAAATGTGTTTATCCATAGCAGTAAAAAACTACTCAATCTGTGACACACAGTCACAAACAGTGGAACATATCCACCACAGTAGCATACCTCTACTGTCTGGAGACATACAGTCTCCATAGTAATCATATCAATTGATATCAACCTACACAAAAACAATGTTATGATATAAACTGAGTCATCTGGGCCATTCTTCCACTCACATCTGTGAGATCTGAAAGAGCATCTTCCCTTAGAATAGAACATCAATGATGGGCTATATGGACTATTCTTCTCAAGCAATGAATAATAATTGTCCTGATTTGTGAGCCTGGACCATTCCCTATCCGGGTCATTCCTCCGACACTAAACAAAGTCGAATCTAGAGAGAATGAGTCTGCCCTAGGGAATGCCTGTCCTTGATTGCTGAACCTGGACCATTCACCTATCTAGGCCATTCCTCTGGCACTAAACAAAGTGAAACCTGGAGAAAATGAATCTTCCCTAGGGAATGACTATCTGGACCATTTCCTAAGGAGATGAATGTCCTGCAACAACCTCCAAAATAGACCATTCTTCAAAATTGCTCAAAATTGTGAGCTTCGAAAAAATGACTGTCCGGAGAGGCAGACCAGTCTTCTCGATCACTATTGAGAGTGGACATCAAGAAGAAAGACTGTCCTAGAACATTCACCATGTTAACCACAAGGGAAATCGTTGTCTATGGTACATCAACAATCCATGGAATCATTTTCATTACAAAAATGACCGTTCGATCTCGACCATTTTTTGAACTGGAAAATGCCTGTCCGTCAGAAATCTCAAACCACTTTCCGAACTAGAAAGGAACTGCCCAAGCTAGACCATTTTTCAAACTTGAAAATGACTGTCCTCAAATCAATGATATGTCGGTGCTCCCTCCCAACCTGGAGAGTCTCTTCCCTTTCAAGTAAGGGAGTTATTTCCACAATCCCCAATTTGTCTCGGAAATATGCAAACTTTATTCTGGACAGAGGCTTTGTCAGGATATATGTTGTCTTCTCATCTGTGGGGATATACTGGAGATTTACTTCTCCTTCCTGGACTTTATCTCGAATAAATTAGTATTTGATCTCAATGTGTTTCGACCAATTATGAAACACTGGGTGTTCTGATAGCCTTATACAACTCTGATTGTCACAGTGTATTATGGTCGAATCTGGAACCTGATCAAATAATCTGGAAATTAGCTTTCTCAACCATATTTCTTCTGTACATGCCTCACATGCTATGATATATTCTACTTCTACTATGCTGAGTGCGACAGATTTATGTTTCCTACTGCCCCAAGATATCATAGCGGAGCCCAAGCTGAAACACATCCCTGAAGTACTCTTTCTGTCTTATGCACTTCCTTCCCAATCTGAATCTGTGAATCCATGAAGTTGTATGTCACTAGATGTTGTATATCTTAAACCATAGTTTAGTGTCCCATGGATATATCTTAGAACATGCTTTACAACTGTCCAATGATCATGTCTAGGTTCCACCTGGAATTGGCTTAGTCTGTTCACGACAAACAAATGTTTGATCAAGTATTTACCAAATACATCAATGACCCAATCAATTGTTGATATAGAGATGGATCTATAGGATCATAATCTGAATATTTTAATTTTATTATATCTGTGGTCATACGAGTGTTCATGGATTTTCAATCCATCATTCCAAACTTCTGAAGAATCTTTATTGCATACTTTCCTTGTCCAAGGAATACTTCACCATGCTTCTGCCATACTTCTAGTCCCAAGTAATAATGCATGAGACTAAGATCTTTCATATCAAACTCAGAAGCTAAATCCTTTTTGCACTGGATGATGAGAGACTCTTCACCTGTTAGGAATAGATCGTCGACATATAGCAGTAGAATCACAGGTGCATTGTTCACGACCTTGTAGTAAAGATTTGGATCTGCATGACTTTTGGAGAAACCAAGTATCAATAGGTAGTTGTCTATTCTGGCATACCAAGCTTTTGGATATTGCTTGAGTCCGTATAAATATTTCTTTAGTCTGCAAACATGAGTGTCTCTGGAATGTAGTTCAAACCCTTGAGGTTGTTCAATGTATACTTCTTCTTTGATTGCTCCATTGAGGAAAGTTGTCTTTACATCCATCTGATGTAAACTCCATTCCATGGAAGCAGCAAGAGACATGATAGATCTAATGGAAGTATATTTGGCAACAGGAGCGAATGTTTCATCATAGTCTTCTCCCTCCTTCTAAGAGAACTCTCTAGCTACGAACCTTGCTTTATATTTTTCCACGCTTCTATCTGCTGCATGTTGATCTTATAGACCCATTTTGAAGTTACTACTGATTTTTATTTAGTTCTAAGCACAATTTCCCATACATCATTTTTCATGATGGACTGGTGTTCTTCTGTCATGGCTTCTTTCCATTGTTTCTTATGAACTACCTCTTCAAACGTGGTAGGTTCTTCATCTAGAAGCTTTGTCATATATGTTGCATAGCTGGAGAATCTTTTGGGCTTATTACTTTTTATGAAGGTCCCACTTTGGGCCTTGAGTCTCTATGCTTATTGTAGGGTAGCTTCAAGCCAAGATGGCCATTTCTGGGTCTTAGGTACAATGTCTGAATCAATGGTCTCACATGGTTGCATCGGATGATCAAGTTGTTCTTTTTCTTCATTTTGATTTTCTGGAAGACATGTGCCTTCTTCAATAGGCTCTTCATACTCTTCTTCTTCTATAGTTTCTTCTATGGATTTATTGAAAGCCATGTTTTCATTGAAGGTCACGTCTTTGCTGACTTCAATCTTATGTTGTTCCAGGATATAGATTATATAGGCTTTGGATGATTCACTATATCCCACGAATATGCCCTTCTTTCCCGAGGGTTCTAATTTATTCCTTTTGTCCTTGGGAATGTGAAAGTAAACAGGGCATCCAAAGATTCTTAAGTTTTCCACATTAGGTTTCTTTCCTGAGAAGGCTTCTTCTACAGTCATATCCTTCAATATGCGGTGAGGAATTTTGTTCTGGACATATATTGTTGTCATGGATGCTTCTCCCCATAAAAACATAGATAAGCCTCGATTGTTTAGTAATGCCTTCACAGTTTCTTCAATGGATCTGTTCTTCCTTTCTAATACACCATTTTGTTGAGGATTATGAGGAACAGTCAGCTCCCTCCTAATCCCTATCGATTTGAAAAAGGCAACGAATTCCTTGGATGTGTATTATCCTCCATTATCTGTTCTCAAGGTCATGATTTTCTTGTTTGTGAGGTTCTCTATCTCTGCTTTGAATTCTTGAAACTTGTTGAATACTTCGTCCTTTGTCTTCAAGAGATATAACCAAGTCTTTCTTGAGTAATCATCTATGAAGATTACATAGTAAAGAGAACCTCCTAGAGATTTGACTAGCATCAGACCACAAATATATGAGTGTATTAGATCTAGAGTCTCCTTAGATCTATTGTTGTTGCTTGGGAATGGTTTCTTGATGTTCTTTCCGAGAGCACATCCTTTGCAAATTCCTTCATGTGTAGACTGTAATTCTAGTATTCCTTCAACCATCCTTTTGAGAAAAGGTAATGCTTGATAGTTAATATGAGTGTACCTTCTATGACAGATTTCATTGGGATTTACTTCATCATGTACAAGAGCTTCATCATTTTGTTCTAGTAGTTTGTATAGATTTCCTTCACGGGTTCCAATAACCCTAGCATTCTCTAAGCTAGAGTATTTATGCCAAGATAACACTTTTCCATCTACGAAATCTATTATGCTTCCCTTGTCTTCTATGAAATATATGGATACAATATTCTTTTCTAAACCAGGTACATATAAGACATTGCTCAAATGAACATTGTTACCTGTTTTCAACTTGATGAAGGCTTGTCCAATTCCTTCGACTGGGTAAGTTCTTTTGTTTCCAAGCTCTACCTTGTATAGAGTTTTCTTTTCATTTATATTGGAGAGTCTGGCTTGATCTACCGTCATATGCATAGAATCTCCATTGTTAATTATCCACATGTCATCTTCAAGCGTTCCTATGAGTGTTGAGTCGTGTGGAGGACTAGTCTTTTCATTCATGACTTCGGTTGACTGATGATTGGTTAAGATTTGACCCAAAATTTCAACCTTGACGTTTCTGCCTTCTAAGAGTGCCAAGAGATGCGCTGGACTAAGACGCACTTAAATACCTTCTTCTTGAGTGAGATGTTCCATCATAAGGTGTCGGATCAGGGTTTTAGGGTTTCTATAGCTGCACCTGCTAGTAACCCTAGTGACAGTGCTTTGGTAACTGCTCCTGCTAGAAAAACCCTAGCACAATTCTTCAACGAGCTTAGTATCCTTATGGCTATGCTTCCTTCCAGCGGTTAGAATGAATAAAGGAGGTACGGGCCCATAACTTGTTAGAATGTGCTCGTTTAACCATAGACAATATCACTGTTGTCACCCAACCATAGGCCGAAGCCACCCCCGAGCACCTTGACCTTGACAGAGAGAAGAATACTGGTAGAAAATCAATAGCCAAGCAAGGATAATGCACCAAAAAAGAAGTAACCAAAGCTAATCAGAGAGTCCAACCCAGAAAGACCGAAAATATAGACTTTAGAACAAGCGGAAAAACCTTCTCCAGGACTTGCACACAAGATTGCCCAACTGCAGTGCACACAAGTGTCAGGGCCGACTTCTTACTTTGGGTAGTAATTAATCCATATTAATTATCTCCTTTAGCCGACATCTCTTCTAGGGTTATAATCAATTCTTTTCTTGCTTCCGGAGTATTCTAATCTTGTCAAAGGTCACAATGGAGGTTAATACCTCCCGCAACTACCATAATATCAACATTATGTTTCCTCTGGAATGAGAAATTTGATTTACTAATAAGGTAAATATGTTGACACATAGTGACGACGATTGTATTGCTGCAGAAACAGTTGAGAATTGTCTGTATTGCATTCATGAAAACCTTTGAGGATAATGTGATGAAGAGCATACAGATATGCTAGGACATTTTGAAGATGTTTTATGGATTTGAATGGATGATACATGCATTTTAATTGATATTCTAACCAATGATGCATGTTGTGTATAAAAAGGAATTGGAACTGTTGAGGAAGATAGTTACCAATTATGGGCAACCTCAAGCAGAGGATGACCATGGGAAGAATGTGGTAGAAATATCAATGACAAGACTGTAAGAATCCCCCGGTGCTAGCACCCAAGAACAAGTATGAAAAGATTGGGTGAGAATCCCTTCTAAAATATTTGTATTGTCTCATGTTATGCACAAAATTTCGAAAGGGAATTTGTATGCCATGGATACCCAAGTAGGGTATGATTCAGGAAGGAGAACCCAAATGATGGAGGTGTAAACCTCTGGTAGTGAAGCATTTGAACCAAATGATGGATTGTATGATGTAGGAGAATCTGAACCAAATGATCTATGTTGACTCAAAAGGGCAAAAACCTATACTAAGAGATCGTAGAAATCCCTTCGATCAACTATAGATCGAGATCATGAGGATCACGAGAGAAACCCTGATTGAATCAGGTTAATCAAGAACCTGACAACGGAAGTGAACACGAGCCATTCATCGGAAGGAAACCAATCTCATTCGTCAGATCGATTTCAAGATTCAATGGAGTTAACAGATTAAACACCAATCGTTCGATAAGATCGACGACCCGTATTCATTGCAGAGATTGAACCCACTGATAAAGACAGAGCACATTGGGGATTCTGCAAACACTGTGAACCGTTGATCTGTGAACGATCGGTGGGTGGACCTGCAAGGAACCCATGCGTTAATACAACGTAAACTTGTACTGTGATTGGGTTCTATGGTTGAATTTGGAAAATCAAGGCTTTGCTCTTAGTCTAAATTATCGGTCAAATACTTCTATGTCGGGGTTGTTGTATTTGGAATTGTGTGGTTTAGAATCGATCTAGGGATAAGATCAACAACTAGTATTCATTGTGGGGAAGTTATATGCATGCAGGCTAATGTCAGTATATGTACCCGTAAATTAAACTCAATATAGTTTTGTTTTGAGTTCGGTGTCCGATTGTAGATCGGACAACCCATATTCATTGTGGAGATTGGAAGGAGAATTTTACCGTGAGCCAGTTGAGGTTTCATAATCCCTTGCAACCGTTGGATCTAGGGGAAGGCATATCTTCATCGTCGAATTACAGACAAGGGGTTAAGCCAAGATCATAGTTCCTGGACACGGGAGCTAAAAGGATAGCACCTAAAAAGAATAAACTGAGGTCATAACTCTCAGTCGCATGAAGAGAAAACAAAGTTCCTCCGAGCCAGTCAAGGAAGATAGATTTTAGCACTCTACAATTAGATAGTGGTCGTGGGGACTGGATCTATGGGAATCAAGGTGCTCATAGTTAGCATGTTGCATGGAATGCATTGAGGGAATGCATATTTACATAAGAGGGAAGACGATGGATTTCCCAATAAGGAAGGAGGACCTTCCAGTACTCTGCTTAAGTTATAGAGGTATTAAGGAAAATAGAATTTCTTGGGTGGCCACGAGTGTTGGCACTCTGGTTACTAATGAAGGCATAATGCTTGGGTGCATTCAGGTGAAACCTTTAAGTTTCATGTGTAATGATTTGGGATCGTGATCGGGCTATAGCCGGAAGTATAGTCTTGTTGTAAGAATGAATGAAAATGAATAAGCCATATGATGAAAAGGTTGGTTAAATTCCAACACACCATGGCCAAGAACTTGTCATAAAATGTGACAAACTTGAAATCAATGCAAGAGTGCATTGGGTATGAATGTGGCCATGAATATTGACACATTTGTTAAATCCTTTGAAATGTTGAATTATGTTTTGAAAGGTTTGGTATGTTGAAATGAGGCATAGGCAAGGAATGGGATTCCCTTTCATGTTTATATAGATGTGATGAACTGTTAGTATGCATGGTTTTGAATATAGAGATATATACATGGATGCATGAGAGACTAACAATTTGTTTGGCTGTGAAAAGAATGAATTGCAGGGAGAAAAGGGTCATGGATATGGAAGTGTTGTAATCCCATAAGGAAGCCCAATTGCTTGCTGAGTCAAAATGCAAGGAATGGTATTTCATTTTTGAGAAAGTAAATTTGATTGTTAGTATGCACAATTCTGAAATTGTTTGTGAGCCACTGCAAGTATGAGACGAAAATATAATGTGCATGAGAACTAACAATTTGTTTAGTTGAGGAATGAATTGCAGGAAGAAAGAGTCTTGGGTATGGCGATATTGTAAGCCCATAAGGAAGACCAATTGCCCATTGAGATAAACCTCCATGGGAAGGAAAGTCCCATGCTTGTGAATCTATTTCCTGTGTGGAACAAATCTGGAAAAACAAAATATGGAATTGGAAATCTGTAGGTGACAGATTTGTAATAAAATTTTGAAATTCATAATTTATGATGATGTCTCATGAATTTTTGTATACCTGGGATACAGGTAAGAAGAAAAGGTCTATCCAGGGAGGACAAATGAAGGCTTTCAAGTTGAAAATCCTGAAAGAGAGCCACTGTTGAGACATGAGAACCCCATGGTAATTCATGATCGCCTGGAATATGCTGTGTTGAGGTAACACAAGCTGAAGGGATGCCTCAGAAGAGAAATTCTAAGGGACGACTCGACTGTAAGGCTCGATGAAGTCTTTGCAATTATTCCTATGCGAGAAAGTCTTGGTAAGGCAAGATGGATCACTTGAGGAACTTTATAACAGAGAAGGGGATGCCTGAGCCTGGGCCTAGAGGGTGAGTGACCGAAAGGGAGAGGAGACTCTTATAGTTCTTGTAAACTATTGATTTGGATCATGCACACAATGGGTATGTCTGGGGAAAAATAGTGAGCCTGGATAACAAGACAGTCATGTGGATGCAACCCCATGAATTGCACAGATAAGTATTGTGCTAGATTATGAAATTTTCCTCTTTAATTTTGAACAACAGTAAGATGTTTTCGCATAAAATTGTGATTAATGTGCTTGTTGTCCAAGAATTATTGAAAGCAGGTGATGAAGATTAAGGGTCTGAAAATGTACCTGACCGAGAAAGAAGGTCTAGACTTCTGAAGTGGATGAATGAGAAAGGCATGACATGTGTTTCTGATAAAGAACACCGAGGACGATGTTACTTTAAGGGAGAGGGAATTGTAACACCCCTGTTTCCCCCATCTTGTAAATAATCATAAAATAGGATTACCATGCTAAGGCATGTGGATGATGTAAATGTATTATTGTTAAATTTCCCATAACTGACTGTTGGGGGGTGAAGCCTTGAAGTACGATCCATGATATCTCTAGAGGAAAAAATCAGTTAATGAAGGAAAGGATTGGTGGTTGAATAATCAACCACCCCCATGAATGGAAACATGGGCTGTTAGCCCGAAGTACCACAAAGACCTGCAGACCTAAGATTTCTTCTGACAGAAGGAACAAGATAGGTCAAAAACCTTCCTAAAGAAGGAAGGTAAGATACACACACACAGACGGTAAGGAAAGGGGGCAACAAGAGGAGAGACACCAGATGGGAGCACAAGCTCGGAAGGAGACATGCGAACCAAAAGGAAGTGCAAAGAACACGAACTGAAGGAACCGAATGTGAGCTTGATGCTGAGGAAGCATCTGATAAACCTTGCAGGGATACTGTGATAGAGAGAAGGTCTCTGAGAGATGGCATAGTTCCCTAGTGATATCATGGCTTGGCACGGGGGTGGCCAGAGTGCTAAGAATGAATGCCTCTGAGCCTATGGTTGGGAGGAAAGGCACACACCCACAGTCAGTTAGCTGGTTGCAACCTATAATAGATAAGTATTCTCATACCCTATGTAAATAAGCAGTAACTATGTAATAAAGTTGGATATCCTGTGAATGACTCAGGGATGTGCATGTTTTCTTAATGATTATACTATATCTCTTTATTCTTGTTTAAATTGTGTATTTAAGTAAGTATGGAATTGTCGAATTTGTATACGTAAATGACCGAGACTTGTGGTGGATTAAGTTAAAATAAGTGGGTTGTGAGTTCGTTGACCTTGGCCATGGTTTTCACCGGTGCACGTCGACACTCCCAGTTTCCCTGAGTCTCCGAGGGGAATGGAGTCTGTTAAGCTCAGGAGAGGTAGTGCAGATATGCACAGAGTCTCTATGAGGCGGGCAGAGGTCTAGAACCTCTTAAGTTATATACTTGATGAAGGAGCACAAGGGGTGTGAAGAAGACCCTTCTAAGTGTTAAGTTCAGGAGAAAGAGCGCAAAGCTCTTAATTCCTTCATAACTGACGAAGCTCAGGAAGGATAGTGAGATTCACGTATCGAAAGGGAATATCTTTTTGTTTGGAAGACAGACGGATGAGATCTATTTAAGAGGGAATCAAGGACTGATATGACTGTTGGTTATGGGAAAGAGCGTGAAATTTAACCCTAGAGCCCGTCGGAGTTCACATTTCAGGAGAACTGCGTGTTGGCGCGACTAAAACCTCCGAAACCCAAAGTCGTGAAATGACCTGGACTGTGGATCTATGGATCCTTCGATACCCATCTCAACCGTCAGATCTACGAGTTCGGAGTTCACGCATCGGGAGAATCATGTGTTAGCACAACCAAGTCTTTTGAAACCCAAAGTCACAAAGTGATTTGGGCCATGGATCTTTGGATCCTTCGGGATCCTTCTCGACCTTCCGATCTATGAGTTCATAGTTCACGCTTTCGGAGAATTGCAAGTTGGAGTGACCAAAACTCTCGAAGAGAGAAGTAGCGAAGTAACGTGGACTGTGGATCTATGGATCCTTCGGTATCTCTCTCGGTCATTTGATTGAGGGAAGGTGTGCATCATGTCGAGAGCACGTGGGGATGCACGTGTCGAGTGATGGTGTTTCCAAGCATGGTGCAACAGTGGAACCCTAAGAGGAGGTTATGAGTCGTCAATATGGGGTCTACATGGATAGATCAGGACCGTTAGATCTAGGTCGTGGTCAACTCGACGCTGACCAAATACGGGAGATTTCAGTCGAGGAGTGAGTAAACTCCTGAAGCGTGAAGTCTCGAAGCACGAAGTCCCAAAGTAAAACATAACCATTGATGTATGTGGACGTGTAGCATAAGATCGCGAAATGTAGAGGTTTAGCACTCCATAGGTTTTCTAAAGAGGTGTTTAGATTTCACCGAAGCCCGGAGGCCCGAAGTCATCATAGGCCATTGATCTCGAAAGAGAGTAGGGACCGTTGATCCCTTCGTGTCAGTTCAGAACCTCGCCACTTCGAAGTTTGTAGGAATTGGCACGTGGTGGATTGAAAACACCTGAAGCTCGAAGTTTCAAAGTGCCGAAATAGGCGCCTGTGGTCTTGGCATTCGGTCATAGCCCGTGGTCATATGCAATGGTCACTGAAGAAAAAGGGGCTAGGCCCTGATTTTCCAAATTAGAGACCATGGATGGAGGATTTGATTATTTAAGGAGAACAAAATTTTTATGCCCCGTCGTGGGTGTGTTACAACTACGTTGGCTAGGGTCGTGGATGTTTCCCCATAGGGGTTTTACTACATCAAAACACTGGTGCGTTAATCTTTGATCTGGTTGTGTGAGTGGTTACTGAAGGTGTTCGTCGTCTGTTGGAATACTTGTGTTTTCAAACAACAATATATTTTGAAACAAACAAATATATCATATAATGGATGTGAAGAAAGGCAAGTTCAA
This sequence comes from Picea sitchensis, assembly GCA_010110895.2. Taxonomy (NCBI): domain Eukaryota; kingdom Viridiplantae; phylum Streptophyta; class Pinopsida; order Pinales; family Pinaceae; genus Picea; species Picea sitchensis. Next base: position 41,205 of record SNQJ01S0108989.1, read on the forward strand.
ACTAAAGATGGGTATCATAAACCACATTATTTTGTAGGTGTCCATGTATCATTTTGTGAAAAATATAAATTATGATGATTAAATTGAAGAATAATCTTATCAATGTTGTTGTCATGTATATAAAAAATTATTTGTTGAGAATTTGTTTTTGTGAGCTTCTTGTGGCCATAAGATTACATCACCTAATGTGAATATGGCCACCCACAACCACTCTATCATCACCATCTTTCATTGTTTTATTTTTCTTTGTACACCATATATTTAAATCTTTTACAAATTGGTATTTTCCATTCTAACAACCAATCCAAAGGTTAAAACATAATGTTCTTCATCAATGGGGGAGATTGTTGTAGTGGGCAAAAACTAATTATACTTATTGTATTTTTTCTTTTATTTTAATTAAAACAATAAGATATATCTCATCAAGCAAACACCTATACCATATAACAATTTTGGAGAAAGGAAAATTCAAAGTGGAGGTGAGTATTCCAAGCAATATCATTTTATCCTTATTAATCATTGCCCAAGGGAAGTAGGGACTATAGTAAATGATTTTCTCTTTTTCATTAAACTTACACTCAAACCAATAAATTATCAGTCTTTTAACTGAAAGTTTCCTTAAATGCATACATTTTTTAAATTGCACTTTTCTTTTTTATCCTAAGTTGTAAGTTTGAGGTCTTATTTGGCCTCATATCGAGGGAATACTTAGGGTAAATTTAAATAGTTTCAATGAGTTTCAATGTTAAATGAACTAATGCTAGAGTGATGCCTAACATTAATTCATAACATTAAATTTTTTCTCCCATTAAAATTGATGTATTTAACCCATGTGTATTGGATTTTTCTTACATGACACATATACTAATTTGCATGACACACATACCTATCCATGAGACCAACACACATGGCTCTCTATCTCTATTTCATCCTAGCTTCTAGATTTTCTTTTTTCAGTCTGGGCATGGTTTCTACTCTGCCCTCTGTGAATTGTCTCTCATGCATGATGTAGCTTTTCTTTCTTTAGTCTGGGCATGGTTTCTACTCCTCCCTCTAAACGATGTAGATTTTCTTTCTTTAGTCTGGGCATGGTTTCTACTCTGCCCTGCATGAACTGTTGCTCATGCATGATGCTCTTCCCTTTATGAACTACGCTCCATAGGTGGTATGCACCTCAACTTGAATTAGTTTCCTACTTCTACGATGACACGTATTTTGGGCGAACCACACGAGTGGTGAGTCGAATGGTGCACGTGCAAATGGGATGGGAAGGTGAAATGTTGTGAATGATTGCATCTCTTACGATAATGTGTTGGTGCCATTACATTTGAATGGCCTCTATATGCAATAACAATGGTCATAATGGTTGTGGTTAGAAAACACAGTTCGTAAGACAAATTGAACTCTAATATTATTTTAGATTTTGTAAATTGCATAAATAATGATAAAAATGTTGTGTATCTACTAATTGTGTCAATATTGCAGTGTTAGTGTTACCTTGGGAGACAATGTGAAGGATGGCTAAGTGTTTCTTCAAGTGAATCATTTGTGATTTCTGATGTACATCTATAGCGTATTATCACATCGGAGTCACCTTACAACCAATGGTTCTATTAGATTGTTATCGTATTTTTATTTAAGGCGCTACTTCAAAGCTATCGAGTGAATCGTTGTATCCTCTGCATAGAAGAAATCCACATAAAAAAAATCATGCTACTTGTAAAGCATATAAACTAAACTACATGCAATTATATTTCTTTACTTCAAATGTAAATGTGTGGAAGAAAGAATTCTTACCATTTGGAGTGCCTATTAGGCTAGCAGGCACAACCAACCTACACAACTAGCTTTATCGTCATAGTAGCTACTTCCTTCTCTGCATCTGGGTTTTGAGTTGTGAGTGAGCCATGTTGTTTCCCTCCACGCCTTGATCTTAAAGAACTAAGCCAAGCTTGCTACGCCTTTGGATTCCATGCCTTATCCTTTCCTTTAGTTACTCTAGAGTGAATTTGTTTCGATGAAAGGTGTCGAAGTGGATTTCAAATGAGAGTGAATTTGCAAGTGTCTCTCTTTCGTTTTTGTAATCATTCTTGGGCTTCCTCTTTCCCGTCCCTCTAGAATGAGATTTAGAAAACCTATTGGGGTGGGTGACTTACTCATGACTTATCATCTAGGGCATGACCTATAATCAAGGACAACTATGAGTACAGTAAGGACAAAGAAGTATGGTATTCCCAAGAATTTTTACTTCTTTGGATGGTATTACCAGCTATTCCCCTTCAGTGGCCTTAGTGTAGGGACTTCTCATCATCATCAAAGAAGGGATTATCATCAATCTTATATTCATGCTAGTCTACCTATGGGTTATTTGTATTCTCTCCAATTTTCAAGTGCAGGTACAATTCATTAATCAAATTACCTATCAAGTGCTGGAGAAAAAGGCCCAAAATCGGTGACCCATAGGTAAAAAGTCGTGCAAACAGTAGTGATTCCCCCTATCATGGAGACCACCCCTATTTTATCAACAATAGCCCAATTCACTAGAACAAAAATTGGAGTCTCGTCCATCAATTAAAAAGCATCAGTAATAAGGATACAAAAAGAAGCACAAATCCAATGCATCAAGAAAGTCGTAGCAATTGCCAAAACCACAAGGAAGGTTGCAGAAATCACAACAATCATGTAAGCAACCCAAATCCTGACTCCCAACAAAGAAGCAGTTGTAGCCACAAATAATGCATCAATATCTCAAGTTATGAGCACCAATACCATGACATCCATTAATATCTCAAGTTATGAGCACCAATACCATGAACTCCATAGTGGTATTCAAAGTGGGGGGTATAGTGGATAAAAGATCGATTGTTTATATTCTAAAGATAACCAAATTACTATTTCAAGTAGACAAAAAAAATATTTCTTCAAGTAGGAAAAAATAAATAAATAAGTTACAAGAGTTTTTGGAGTTGAAGTGTGAATGATGAGTGGCTTCGATGTTGGATCTGGTACCTCACACCATATATATTTTGTGAGATTGATTGCTACTAAAACATACATTTGTCTCTACTTCTGGGACCGGGTAACTAGCACCTAGCTCTGCTCTTCTCTATGCCTATGTATTCTATAATGCCTATGTTGGTGGCTCTGGATGTTTACTTGATGGTGGGTAGCGGTGGGTGCTACTAATCATTTCTTATCAATAACACTCCATCAATTCACTTCCAATTTACCTATTTATACCATACCTACTACTCATTTGGGTATTTTGTTATGCACTATTTTGAACAAACCCCTAGTTTCATAGAGTATGCAATAGCCTTAGCTATGTTCTCAAAGTACTTGGCTTCATCCTTAGGATCTCCTCTTCACCGCTCGGTTGTTGAGGCTGCAACACTATCCCCACCATTTTAACTGATTGTTTTGTTTCAATTCTCATTGCATTCTACATCCAAGGTTGTTAATTAAACCCCCACAAGCTACCTAGAAGTTGATGACACATGCCCCATTACATAATTCTTACTCAATGAATGTGGTATGTTGTTAATTAAACCCCCACAAGCTACCTAGAAGTTGATGACACATGCCCCATTACATAATTCTTACTCAACGAATGTGGTTTGTATCAATATGAACTCTCAACTATTCTTAAATTAAGGCCATCCTTGGTCGAAACAATATCCACTCATACGCCTCAACCAGCGGTTTAGTTATGCTCCAACCTTACTGCAAACAAAAAACAATGTGTGAACGGTTCAGTTATGCTCCAACCTTACTACAAACAACAAACAATGTGGGAGAGACAATCCGCATATGTGACACTTCTGTATAAGAGTGTATAAGAGATATTGATTATGGAACATGTGGAACCTGATTTGGGACTTGTGGATTTGTGCATGGTGCCTGGAAAGTGATTTCATAAACTTATTAATTACTATTTGATCTATTTATGTTTGTGATGAAAAATGTATTTATATTAACTTGTTATTAATGAAATAAATTTATATTTTTGAAACATGTGAGATCCTCAAATGAAAACAAAAATCAAATTGGGAGTTTAAGAGTTGTCATTTTGTAATCTACAGTACAATTACTATTTATACTTTTTATATCTTAATTTAATTAATATTTGTATTTTTAATATTTTGATGTAATCATTTTTGCAAACTAGACCCAATTACTATTTATACATTTTATATCTTAATTTAATATTTTAGTGTAATCAACTTTGCAAACTAGACCGATACTGGTGGGCAATAAGCTACTGTCCCTCTCTTGTAGCCTACTGCCCCTCCATTCACATATCAATGCTATGCAGGCCCTCCCCAGCACTAAAGCTTTCTTCAAGAAGAAACACCCATGACGGGCACTATGTTTGAGTAAACAATGTAAAGACCTTCAGAGTTTTTGCACTCTGCATATGAATCCATGTTATAGCTATGAGCTACTTTGCTCGCAATGAAAGATTATCAGTACTGGTCGCAATTAGTAGACAAGGACTAAAACCTATCACAAAGATACTTGACGTTGTAGGCAGGGACTTGCCACGTCGTGGCTTTCCCTGGTTCATACTATTTTCGGATATCATTTTATCCTTATTCATACCATTGTGTATTTATTCATGTATCATTTCAATAAAAATTATAAATTATATTAATAAAAAAATAATATATAATCAATTTATTATAAATCCAATTTAATACTAATTTATAAATATTATCAATGCTAACTCAATACCCGAGAGCTTTGTATTCATACATTGTTTTAAATTAATTTATAACAAAGACGAATTCATTTATTAATTATAAATGTAACGGTCTTCAAATGTTCTTAAATAATGGTGTTCTTTTTGAATGCCTTGCCTTCATTATTTTATTAGTGATTAGCTTTAGTCTTCGAAAATATTAAAAATATATGTTTCTTTATATTTTATGCAATATTTGAAGATGATAAAAATATTTTCAAAATTGTATGTTTTTTTATATTTTATGCAATTTTTGAAGATTATAAAAATATGTAGAATTTAATTGATTAGCCAATATTATGTTCAAGATGTTTTTAGTTCTCGATTATATTTGAAAATATTGTTTGAGTAGTTTTGTGTATTGCATTTAAAATTCTTTCAATTTGTTTATACATCTAACTCTCTTCTTAAAAAAAATTATTGGATGAAAAATTAAAAAGAATTACTAGAAATAAATTTTTATTAAACATGACACAAAAAGGATCATGCTTATAAGAAAGAAACAATATCTATAATTAATGAATAAGGAGATAATATAAAATAAAAGATTTTCACTTAGATTTTAAGTTTGGATTCATTAATTCTAAATAAATAAAAAATTAATATTAAAAACTCTTTCTTTTATTATTTTTTCATTTTTAAAGTTATTTTAGCAATTTTAAACTGATGTCTACTAGAATGGATACTATGGAGTCAACATAAAGAATGGGAGCTACAAGAGAACTATGTGATGTGAGTGATGACGAATGAGATCAATAATTCCTAAGTGAAGAAGTTGAAGAATCCCATCAATCAAATTCTAATATAGGAGAGAGTTATAAGAGCCTTGAAATATCTAAGAGGTGGAGCTAGGATGGAGACTCCTAGCTACTCAAAAATGTTGAATCTAGACGAACTTGTAGATTGGATGGGAAAAAAAGGATTTTTTTCTTTTAACTTTGAGTAAATCTAAGACTCCAAGAGAGTGAAGCTTACAAGCATCACGTTAAAGTGTCAACAATCCCATGGTGGGATAATATGTAATTTGACTAGAAGAAGAGAAAGGAGAATATTAGGGCTTAGGATGCAATGGTTGTCAAGATGAAAGGAATGTTCCTACCTCTAAATATTCCTTGAATCTATTTACGGATTTGCAAAACCTAAGAAAAAAGGAGATGATTGTGAAGGAACATTGAAGAGTTCTACAATATGTCTATTAGGTTTGAAGAAATTATGAAGGTGAAGAGACCTTTGATACATATATTAAAGATATCATATATGGTATCCATGATGAACTCATCATAGTGAGAATCTAGTATTCCATAGAGTCATACAATCTATCCTTGAAAATCGAAGAGAAGATGCCATGGAAAAAAATAGAGTTATATGGGTATAGGAGCAAAGGAAAAAGGTAGAACCATGTTTGGAAAATGACATACAAGTGGAATAAAGGGAGGAGAGTCCAATATGAGTGCTATGAGAAAAAGATTAGAAATAAATTATGAAGCCCCGAGATTTCGAGGGCATCTTAAAGGAAGATAAGGACAATTGAGTGGAACTTGCTTCAAGTGTGGAGCACAAGGGCACTAGAACCCATATAGCTTAAGGAGTTGAAATAACTGATGGGTATGTAGTTGGAGAAGATATAGATGAAGTAAAATAAAAGCATGGAGAGAATCACGTGTTTTAGAGAGTTTCGTTGAAGACAAAGAGAAAAATTAAAGAGGAACTTAAGAAAAAAAAAGGATATCTTCAAAGCCAAGAGAAAAATTGGAGATAAGTTTTGTTATTTGTTCTTTTATTCTTTATAGGGGTAGTATTAAGAACCTCATGTCTATTAGGATGATTAGAAAGTTGAATTTACATTGAAATGCATATAAAATAGATCTAGATTGCAAAAACAACCATCCACATAGAAGGATGAATAGGGTCTCATTAAGCATTATGTATTGGTTTTCATGCTTAATTTGGATCCCCTTTACACCTTCCTTCATCGGAAAACACCTAGTTCTTTGGATTTTTATCCTTAACATCCCTATTTTTTATCCCCACAAATTATAATGTGATTTTGTAAATGCAATTTAGGCTAGTGAGTCGATATGTTTTGGGCCGGATAGCCCATACGGATTGATATGGCTGAGATACGGGATATGTATTTTTTGTGGTTGGTTGCAATAAAAGAGGGACTATAACAATGGGGGGTTATGATTCCACAAGAGAGGGAGATAGAGAGGGGTCCAAGGGGTTACCCATTTCTATTAATCCAAGTCATTTCATTATAATGTTTATCCCCTTAGAATTATCAAAAGAGTTATTAAATTGATTTAAGAGTGGTAGGTGGGAAAAGTCTTCTCACTTATTTATGACAATGGCAACATGGGTTGATACAAAAAAATTTTGGGAAATGTGAGAGTCAAGCTTGCATGAGAAGAAAAGGAAATCTGACTTTCTGTTTGGGATGGTTTTTTCATGCTGATTTTGGGAAGCAAGAGGAGAGTTGGGTGCTAGAAAAGAGAACTATCCATGTTGTGGTTGAGAGAAACCATGAGAGAGTTTATTTTTGTGCAAGGATCAAATTTGTATGCCTATATTTGATATTTCTTGTTGAGGAAATGGCTCAAGAGCCTTGAGAAGGTTGTTGTGAACACTCCTGAAGAAGCTGAGAGTTAATGGATTCCCTAATTGTTACATTTCCTATCCAACCATGCATTGGATCCCTGGAAGGAAATGGGAAGGCTTGAGGGACTATGTGGAAAAGAAGAGGTATCCCATTCCTTGGGTTGTGCAAGTTGAGGAGAAGACGGTTGGCGGATTGGAATTGTTGTTGGAGTAGAACATGGATTTTGGGGGGATAAATGTGGAGAGTGGAAAGACAAGAGGGATAGACCTCCTTGTGGACTCATAGCCTCAGTTCAGGGGTGGCTTGTTGTTGAGAGAAAATAAAAAATAAGCATACGGTTGGGAGGAACATCCCTTGTGCATAGCCAGTTGGTTCACAAATTTAAAGATAAGTTCTTGTCTTTTATCATGTTTATTCCACTATGTAATTGTTTATATGAATGTTGTGTGTTTATTGAATATTTGCATTCATGTATTTTTAAATATGTTATAGATGTATTTGAAATTTTATGGGCCTGCTTCCCTTGCTTGAATTTATTTGCATAGGGTGTATTTAAATATGTTTTAGTAAGCCGAGTATTTTACAATTCATATCAAATCTCTGGTTGCAACACCAAGCTTGCAAGGGTTTGCTATAGTAGAAATAAAGTTTTTACCTATGTTTTTGTTGGGGAAATTTGAGGAATCGAGCCAAATCACTAAATGTTGGGCATATTTTAGTTGAAAAAACGACATGGGTTTGTCAAGAATTACAATCTAGCAAGTGGGTTTTGGTTTTGGAGGTCAAAAAGGCTAAATCCATTGCAATTGCACATGTGTCGGAGGTAAAATTTAAGTTCACTGAGCAGAAATGTGTGGGGTTGAATTCCCTTAACATGTTCTCTTAGTACTCAGATTGTTGAGGTGTTTGGTTATAACGGTCGAGTTTGCCCAGGGAGCCACATATGTAGGTTTGCGACAATCACAGATTTGTGAGTTAGCATTTTGGGAAAATTGACTAAGTGTCAAAAAGTTTTATTATTGTTGATATAGTGTGTGTCGACGAAGGAAGATATTTTGAAGTCAATGATACAGTGTCTGTAAGCGAAGAAAACTATTTTGGAGCCACTGATAAAGGAGCATTTCGGTAAGAAACATCTATTCTGGCACTAAAACATCAGCGAAGAAAGAAGATATTGCACGGAAACGTCGACAAAGAAAGATCTTTCCAAGTCGTCAAAACGTTGACGAAGAAAGATCTTTTCAAGGCATCGAAACATAGGGAAAGAAAGTTATTTCCAAGTCGTTCAAACGTCAGTGAAGAAAGATCTTTTCAATTCGTCGAAATATCGGTGAAGAAATATCTTTTCAAGGAATTGAAACTTTGGCAAGGAAAGAAGATCCTGCACTGAAACATCAACAAAGAAATATATTTCCAAGTTGTTGAAACATTGGTGAAGAAAGATCTGTAATTTTCAAGTCATCGAAAGAAGAAAGATCTTTGTGAGTCACTGAAACATCAGTGAGGAAATAAGATCATGCAATCAAATGTTAGTGAGGAAATAAGATATTGCATGGAAATGTCGGTGAGGAAAGAATATCCTACATTAAAACGTCAGCAAGGAAAGAATATTTCAAGTCATAGAAATGTCATAGGAGGAAGCAATTTTGGCGTCGAAACATGCAAGGGGAAAAGAAAAGGACTCGACAATACATGAAAGAGAAGAGAAGAGAAATAAAAAGAGAGAAGACAAGAAGAGGAGAAAGAGGAAGAGGAAAGGGAAGGGAAGGAGAAAAATAGAAAAGTTAAAAAAAAAGAGTCTGGAGCCAAAAACTTGTTTTGGCCATAAGAGGAGCATTTCAACCCAAATTTAGATGAAATTTAAAGGGTATTTCCACAGTGGCAAGGGATACAAGGGTGACAATGAGGGCCACTACTAATTCTACATTAATTTTTTGAAAAACACAAATTAGTGTGTTCTAAATATCACAGTCATGCTGAGTGACTAGGACCTAGATTAAGGTGAAATTTGTATAGATAGATCAAAAAGTAGGAATGAAGATACACATTTGAGATTCTGGAAAAATTCAAAAGGTTTTGGAATGGAGATGCCGAAACAAGGAAAAATCCACTAATCCCGAGCACTTTTTGGGGACATTTTAAATCTTCAAAGGAGGAAAAGGGACCCCAAATCACCAATCCATAAAATTTTATTTAGTTGACATTTTATCTGCTCATCAATCCAGACAACTTTTTCTTGAGGGAGTTTTTTCTAGTTTTGTGTCGTTTGGGAGATAGTGGTTTTTCACTAAAAATTCTAAGTCTGAAGAAAATGTAAATGGACAAGGTTGTCAAATTCATATTGATGTAGAAGTTAGAGGGTGCCTCAGATCCCGAATCTAAGAGTAGTTGTGTATTCACAATCAAGAATACTACCAACACTTGATATAATTGTTTTCTTGTTTCTTACTAGATTTCTTTCTACATGTGGTAGAAGTTAGCCTCTAAGATTTGTTGTACCAGTGAAACATGTGCAAAAAGGGTGAAACTGTTGATTTCTGAGAGTCATAACATTCACCATAGAAATCAAAATAAGGTCTAAGTACACCCATCAGAATGGTAATCCAAAGGGAAACATGACAAAGTGATTGATTTCTCTAAGGAAGTATCCAATTGTTTTATAAAGTTGCAAGAAAAAGGGGAATTGGACTCTGTGAGCCATGCAATTGCTCAATATGAAAGTTCTTCAAATATTATTAATTTTGGAAAAACATTTCCAGATGTTAGTATTTGTAATGTCCCTAATATGAAACCCTTTGTAATTGTACATATAGGTTGGTGAGTCGTTGGTACCAATTGTAAATGTGAATGTACATATAGGTTGGTGAGTCGTTAGTACTAAGTTTTGGTTTTGTGTGCACTTGAGTAGTGTGCGAGAATCGTTATCAAAGAAAGGGTGTGCACATTTCATAGCGATGCATGCACCTGGGTAAGTACATGTGGTTGAACATCAAAGGTAGGGTGTGCACATTTCACAGTGTTGCGCACACTTGAGTAAGTGCACGAGGATTCACTAGAATTGCACATGAGACTGAGTTATATATATATATATATATACGGGGAGCATGTGTATTGGTTATGAGGCTGGTGAGTCGAGACGCAAATAGGTCAATGCGCCTATCCTTGTAAAATGTAATTATACTCAAGTTATTAATAATATCACATTGTTGTACGTAGACAAATCATACGAAAAGAGAAAGGGGGATAAACCCACCGGAAAAAGGGAAAAAGGGGGGGACTTAAGTCAAAGGAAATATTTTATTAATATTTCCAAAAAGTGTAATTTATGGATAGTTATTTATCTTAAGTTCCCAAGGGATGGGAATGGGTCATCAAGTGGATAAAGCTACTTTTGAAGGTGACAAGTGTCCAGTTTAAGGCATGAAATATATGTTGTTAGCCTTAGTGTATTTCGAGGGAGGAGAACTGATTTAGGGGAATTAATCATTCATTTTTTCTCATGTGCAGAAGAGGTCGAACCATCTGGTAATTACGACTATTACCTTATCTGTAGAGAAAATCTTGTAAGGGGTTTTTCTGTATTGTAACTAGAGTTTTTTTATCGAAGAGGTGGGTTGTCAAGCCCGTGAGAATTCTTTCTAGGTGAGATATTTGTTGTTGAAGAGTGGGTTGTCAGGCCTGTGAGCATTTTCTCTAGGTGAGAGTTTTGATGGGAATTGTTCCCTGGTGTGTTGGGCATTAGTTGCATGGCTTTGAGACTTCATGTTTGGCTTGTTGTTGGAACCATGGAAGGGAAGTGGGGCAGTCTAGGGACAATTGAGTAGAGAAGGGGCACACTTACTTGGGTGTGACAGGCATGCGGGGAATCAAACATTGTAGGCTAGTTTCAATAATGGCACCTTGTACTGAGCAATTATATTGATTGTCATACCTTAGCTTGGCATTAGCAACCATTTTTCCTTGGTGGAGTGAAGCCCCATCTTGGGGGTGACCTGTTGCTAAAAGTATATGAGAAACATAGTCTATGGTTGGGATGAATGTTTGAGTTCTGTGCGCAGTTGGTGACTTTTCATAAAAGATAAGTGTCGTTATGTGTTTGTCTCATTTACTATGTGCTTAATTATTTGTGTTTAATATGAGTTTAATTCTTGTGTGTTGCAGC
>SNQJ01S0108989.1:52716-71941 GCA_010110895.2 Picea sitchensis
GTAGCCGTCACATCTCTTCTCAGAGATAAGCTGCCACCATTCTAGCGAGTCTTTCACTCTGTATTTTTACAGTCTCTGTACATTTCTTTGATTAATAGAAATCGTGTATTATTGTATATTTGTGTTTATGGTTGCATCTCTGATACATTTCTATTATATTATTGAATATCTGCAATATATCTATGCATTTCTTTATTATATCTCCGCTCTCATTTCGTGCCGAAAATAATCCGGATCACAAGCAGAGCGAGGGAAAGCACTTAGTAAAATATGCCCTTGAAACATATCTATTGAGACAGGATTAGGAGTTTCCCTGTTAGGAGTTAGGGATTGTATGCACATGATTGGTCTTACTTATACCCATCTGGTCTTGCTTGCTTGTGGGTCGGGCTGGGCCTTCTGGGAGGAGGGAGTAAGGATTCAACAGGCAGGGTTGACCTTGATTTAAAGACGGTTGATCAGGACCTCAAGGGAACGGAATAAAGGGCATAGACCTTACCTTACTGATGCTAAAGCGCATTTAAGGACCTTCCAGCCAGGAAGGTGAAGGTCATAAACTCTCCCGGAGTTGTCCTTGCTGCCAGAGAGAAATCTTTTTAGAATATATTTAATTCTCTTTCTATCCGAGTTGCCCTTATCCTTATATATGAGATATGCGATCATGCTAGCCAGCCAGGTGATAGAAAGCCCCAGACTCTGATAAATAGAGATAGATATATGAATATATGTCGGAGCTTCCAAACAAAGGTCAAAAGCCTAGTCAAATCGCATTATCCACTGCTGGATCACTGTCCGAAGTTCAGAGTATAAAGCCTGCTATTCTAAGCACCAGACGTAGAGGAGCTGCTTCACGGGGTTCGACACCTATATGGTAAAGGATCAAGTGGTGTATAAACCAGCCTTAGGTGCTAAGACTCGTCTAGGTCTTTGTTAGCGTAACAATACACAGAGAGGAAAGGTTAGCGTAACAATAAACAGAGAGGAAATCTCTGAAAGGCTAGTGTTTCTAAAGTTGTTCGATTGGATCCTCGTTTGCCTGATAAGCTCTCAAACGTCACTCGTCCTAGTTGTTGGGCTCATAAGCATCCTGACCTCATGCTGCTATTAGGCTTGTTCCTCTACGCTAGCTGGTTCCACTAAGATAGCTAGGTTACACGACCAAAGAAAGGGGGATTTCAATTTACCGAACAATGAGAGGGATAAGATACGGGTTCATGCCGACCAAAGCGAGGGATTGATGATTGTGACCCCGAACAATAAGAGTTCATGGCTGGAAGCTTAAAGCTTGAAACCTGTGACTCGTGCTTGTTGAGTTTATAGAATGCCTTACCTCGTGCTAGTTGAGTTTGTGGGCTGGTCATCCTTCATCCCGAGCTTGGTTGGGCTTATAATCTTGAAAACGGACCTCGTCCTAGTTCGTGCGCTGGTAAGCATCCCGACCTCCATAGGCATATGATGCACTCTTAATAGGCGTTTTTACACCTTTTTGTGCTAAGCTAAGGATGTTACCCCACGGCAACTTCGCGCGTATTAATTTGGTGTACTTCAGATTTGTGTACTTCATATTTTGCCTTTTGAAGCTTTTTACGAACCAGTATTCTCCTTAGATAGTGGTATTTCACCCCCTAGAAGAGGTGAGGTGCAGAATTGGTGTGTACAATTACCCTGTCTCACCTCGTGCAAGTAGCTCTTTACTTGGATGCTCATAATAACTACTTTACATTTAGGTGTCCGCTCCAGAGTGACCTGTAAAACATTTCTTAGTTCACCTAAACATATACCTTGATAATAGCTCTGTACATATTAGTGGCTGCATCTGAGGAGTTACCTGTATTACGATCATTAGGTCTACTTACGCTAACCCTACACAGCTAGTTAGTGAACCCTAGAAAGCGAGTATTTATTGGTTGGTGCCGGCTCAGAATAGCTCCTGTACATATTTGTGGCTTCTACAGAGAGACATGTACAACAAAATTAGCTAATGAATCAATCCTGGAGCTCCTAAACACATGCTTAGATAAGGAAAGGAAGTAGACTTACTGACCTACGCTAATACATGGAATGGTAAACCCCCTAAGCTAGTTGGTAGACTGATAAGACCTTTCGCTTCTATCGCTAGCTGGGGTGATATGCCCTCGCGTTATGTAGATCGGACGGTGACTTATACAATATGGTATAGACTTCCCTAGAGGGAATTAGAAGGAAATAGCCTTAAATCAATGGGAAAATGATGCCTTTTAGCGAGCGGTCACCGAAAACTGGCCATGTGTTCGTCCCTCCTGCGGGCACAGAAACATCATGTCCCTCCTGTGGGCACAAACACCTCAAAGTAGCAACATAAACATCTAAGTAGCTCTAGTAGGGAGAATCCCACAAAATTGGTACCTCGTTCGTCTCGTACTTCTATTTGATTTATGGGCTTATATTATGTCTCATGTACCTCTGCTCTTGCGCTGGTTACCTTGTGAAACAGTGTCTCTTGAAACAATAGATCGCCAAGCAAGCGGAGCAAAAGCGAGCAAGGTCAAGCTTATCCTATCAATTACATTCGCTGCAAGCTAAAAGCTGGAAGCCAGATAAGAGTCATTGTTACCGAACAATGGGAGGTCACGGATAAGATAGGACCCGTGACAAACCCCTAACTGCCTAAACCCCTTTCTGCCTAATGGTTTGGGAGGATCGGCCCGAGTAATATACTGTTACATATAAGTAATTGTTATTATTATGTATTGTGTTGCTTACACATGTAAGTGTGGTGTTGATAGTGAGTATTTGTAGTCCAATTAGTATAATAGTTGTTGTTAGTTTTCATGTTATGTTAACCTTATGATATTGGTTATGAGTCTCTGAGACAAGGTTAGAATGGTCGTGTGCGCAGGGAAATATTATGTGTGCACTAGAGGCTGGATTTACTTGTGCGCACAGGGATGCAGTCTACACGCACGAGAACATAATTGACATGTGACGCCACAATGATTGTGTTTGAAGTAGTGATCTCATGTTCAATATGGAATACCCACGCACTAAAGCAGTGTGCTTTGGCGTGCAATTGCATTGTGTTGCTTTCGTTGTTTTAAGTTATGTAAAAAAAAGAAAATGAACTAATATAATGACCAATCGATCATTGAATTCATCTCTTCTCTATATCATTTCAACCAAGTACCGAGGAAACCTAAATTCTTCACTCTTGTGGCATTAATTCATTCCCAATTTTCTCTTCTTTCTTGTTATACATGTTACTTTATTTTTTATTTTTACTTTTTGTTTTTTACCTTTTATTTTATTTTTCTAACTTCCTTTTTGTTTTTAACATTTTTTGAAGTTGCTTTTTGTTTTTAACATTTTACTATATTTTTTATTTTTTTGTTTTTTTTTGGTTTTACTTTATTTTCTGTCTTTTTGTTTTTTACGTTTTACTTTATTTTCTGTTTTTTACGTTATACTTTATTTTCTATCTTTTTGTTTTTTACGTTTTACTTTATTTTCTGGTTTTTTTTTTGGGCTTTTCTGTTCAACGTCAATATTTATGATACTCAAACATGTTAATAGTAATAGTGGACCTAAAATGGTTTAGGAGGCAAAATTAAAGAGAGCCTTTTAGGAGGCAAATTAAAAAGAGCCTTTCATGATTATTTATGGAAAAAAAATTATATAAGAAAAATGTTTGAAGTATAGTTTCTAATACTTTAATTTATGTATAGATAAATATTTAGTGAAAAAATTATAAAATTGAAAAAAAAAATATTGATTACTTTGAAAAAAAATTCAAAAAATGCAGCCAATATAAAAGTAAAAGAACTGGTATTTTTTGTGCCTTTGTACTTTGAATTATTAAATGATAATTTTCTTAATAAAAAATAATATCTTTAAATGATGATTGTCTTTTAAAAAATAATATCTATTTTGAATTTGTTGGTATTTTTTGTGCCTTTGTACTTTGAGTTATTAAATGATAATTTTCTTAATAAAAATTAATATCTTTAAGTGATGATTTTCTTTTAAAAAATAATATCTATTTTGTATTTACAAATTCAAGATTCTATCCTTTCATTCAATTTTTAAATACAATTTATTTATTTATTAATGATTCATTCTTTTATCTACAAAATTTTGTTGGCATTCAAAAATATTTTAATAATAAAACTATGTCTTAATTCATTGTCTAGGTGTTTTTTATTGCCGTCATTATTTTAAGAGTAATTAACTTTACTCTTTGAAAATATTAAAAAATGCATGTTTAATTATATTTTATGCACAATTTGAAGATGATAAAAATGTGTTGAATTTAATTCAAGATTTGCAATGTCATGTTTAAGATGTTTTTAGGATATTCTCTTGGTTATAGTTGAGAATGATATGTTTTTAGTAGTTTTGTATTTAAAATTCTTCCAATTTGTGTATACATTCAACCCATTTCCCAGAAAGAATTATTAGATGGGAGATTTTATTAAAAATAAAAGAAAAAGGATTATGCTTACATAAAGAAACAATATATTTATAATAAGGAGATAATATAAAATAAAAGACATTTTACTTAGATTTTAACCATTTTTATACTCCATTGTTGTCTATATTATATTTTGTATAGAAAATTTCCACTCTAAAGTGAGGAGAGTTGGGATTCATTAATTTTAATTAAAAAAATTTAAATATTAAAAGGTCTTTCTTTTATTGTTTTATCATTTTTATTTTTTATTTTTGGATGAATTTTAAAATTATGTCTACTCGAATGGATGTTATCTAGTCAACATAAAGAATGGGATCTACAATAGAACTATGTGATGTGAGTGATGATGAATGAGAACACAATCTCCTAAGGGAAGAAGTTGAAGAATCCCATCAACCAAATGTTAATATAGGAGAGAGTTATAAGGGCCTTGAAAGATCTAAAAGGTGGAGTTAGGATGAAGACTCCCAACTACTCAATAATGTTGAACCCAAAAAAACTTATAGATTCGATATGGGAAATATATATTTTTTTCTTTGAATTTAAGTAAATCGAAGACTCCAAGCGAGTAAAGCTTACATGCATAATGTTGAAGTGTCAGTAATCCCTATGGTGGGATAATATGTAATTCAACTAGAAGAAGAGGAAGGTGAATATTAGGGCTTAGGAAGTGATGGTTGCCAAGATGAAAGGAATATTCTCACCTCTAATTATTCCTTGAATTTATTTAGGTAGTTGAAAAACATAAGAAAAAAGGAGATGATAGTCAAGGAACATTGAAGAGTTCTACATTATGTCTATTATGTTTGGAAAAAGCAATGAAGGTGAAGAGGCATTTGATAGATGTATTAAAGATATCATATATGGTCTCCATGATGAACTTATCATGGTGAGAATTTAGTATGCCATAGAGTCATACAATCTATCCTTGAAAATTGAAGAGAAGATGCCATGAAAAACGTAGAGTTCTATGGGTATAGGAGCAAAGCTTAAAGGCAGAACTATGTTTGGAAAATGACATACAAGTGGAATCAAGGGAGGAGAGTCCAACATGAGTGCTATGAGAAAAATGTTATGAAGAAATTATGAAGCCCCCAGAGTTCAAGGACATCTTAAAGGAAGATAAGGACAATCGAGTGGAACTTGCTTCAAGTGTGGAGCACATGAGTGTTCAAAGAACTTAAATTCCAACCAATGACAAGAAAGAAGAACCCATATAGCTTAAGCAATTGAAATAATTGATGGGTATGTTGTTGGAGAAAATATAGATGAAGTAAAATAATAGCATGGAGAGAATCTCATGTTTTAGAGAGTTTCATTGAAGCCAAAGAGAAAAATTAAAGAGGAGCTGAAGAAAAAAAAAGGATATCTTCAAAACCAAGTGCAAAATTGGAGATAAGTTTTGTTCTTTGTTCTCTTATTCTTTATGGGGGTAGTATTGAGAACCTCATGTCTATTAAGATGATTCAGAAGTTGAATTTACATTGAAATGCATATAGAATATCTACATTGCAAAAAGGAATGTCCACATACAAGGAGGAACGGGGTCTCATTGAGCATTATGTATTGGTTTATGTGATTAATTTGGATCCCATTTATGCCTTCCTTAATTGGAAAATACCTAGTTCTTTGGATTTTTGTCCTTAGTGTAACATCCCTAGTTTTAATCCCCACAAATTATAATGGAATTGTGTAAATGTGATTTAGGCTGGTGAGTCTATATGTTTTGGGCCATCTAGCTCGTACAGATTGATATGGACGAGAGTCGAGATATGTGCTTTATGTACATTGAAAATAATTAATAAAAATAATAATCATTGGCTACAATAGAAGAGGGATGGTAAATTCCCTTAATCTATGTTCTTAGTACTCTTGTTGTTGAGGTGTTTGGTTGCAGGGGTCGAGTTTTCCTAGGGAGCCACGTAGGCAAGTTCATGACAGTCACAAGTTTGCGAGTTCGTATTTTGGGAAAATCGACTAAGTGTGGAAAAGTTTCTTTATCATTGATACAGTGTGTGTCAGTGAAGGAAGATGTTTTGAAGTCGTCGATAGAGTGTATGTAGGCAAAGAAAGATATTTTGGAGCCACTAATAAAGGAGTGTTTTGGCGAGGAAAAAATATTATGGCATCGAAACGTCGACGAAGAAATAAGATCTTGCTCCAAAATTTCGACGAAGAAAGATCTTTCCAAGTAACCGAAATGTCAGCAAAGAAAGATCTTTTCAAGGCATCAAAACATCAACAAAAAAATATATTTCCAATTCATTGAAATGTTAGTGAAGAAATATATTTCCAAGTCATCGAAAAGTCAATGAAGAAAGATATTTTGAAGGCACCGAAACGTTGGCAAGAAAATATTATCCTGCACCATAACGTTGGTAAGGAAAGAAGTGTAACATCCCACTCTCGTGCGCACATGATATGACTTATTCTTTGAGGACACTTGTGTGCAAGTGATCCGGCTCAGTATATGATTGTCTGTTTTGCTTATGGATTATGATGATGATGTTGTGCATATGATGTTATGTAATTTGATTATCTATGTATCAACATGTGCTATTGACGTATTTCTCCTGAGTGTGCAGGACACTTGACAGATTGGGGATGTTGATGGCATCGGTGGACCTCCTTGGAATCTGCATCAAGTCAGGGAGTGGATTGTATATGGTTTGGGTATTTTTGTTTATGCATGTGTGACATATGATCGGGTATATTATAATGTTTTTTATGGATTGCTGACATGTTTTGTTGATGGATGCAGACTGTCGATTGCTTGCTAATCAGACTCACAGTAGGAGTAAAGGGGCCATGCACAACAACTAGAGATATTGAGGGAGAGGTGTGGCAACAACCCTGCCACAACTTACTAGCACTCTTGTCGTGGCTCGAACTGTAGGTTAACAATTACCTAGTTCGAGAGATACACAATGTCGTGAGGGAAGACTTAGACAGTCGCTCACGAAGATTCTAAGGGGCACATAATAAGGCAATGTCCTTATTCCTTAGAGGCCCTTAGTCTCCCACTAGATCACCTGATGGAGTATTGACTCCAAGGGTTGGACGTCTACTAGAATCAGTCAAAGGCGAGTGGCACCGTTGGAGTACGTAGTGCGTCTTAAAGGGCATGTCGCATAAATGAAACATGGATAAAGGTGAGTGGCACCCTTGGAGAACGTAGTGCATCTTGAAGGGAACGTCATGATTTTTAAACATAGGTGAGTCAATGAACCTAGGTTCCTAGAAAAAAATATTTATTTTGATGTGGTCAGCCTTAAGATAAATGTGGTATGAGTGAAGTTTATTAATTATAAAATTTCCTTTAAAAAAAATTGCTAAGCCTAGTTGAAATTAAAGCCTAGGTCTAAATAGGGTATGAGGACTAAAAATTAATTAATCAATAAATAAAAAGGGGGATGAAGAAAAATAAAATTTAAAATTTAAAGGAGAAATAATTTATCTAAGAATTAATTATAGTTTATGTGCAAGCCATGCTAATTTGGAACTTAGACAAGAAGGGGAATTAAATGCAAAAAGGAATGTGGAACATAGAAAGGAATCTATTCTAGAGAACTTTCCTAAATAAAACTCAACTAAGCTTTAATAAAGGCGTCAATCATTAAAAGAAATTAAGGGAACAAAGGGACAACAAGGAGCGCTTTTAGGATGGGTGAAGGAAATTGACAATTAATTTAATTAAATATATGAATTTCTGGTGCAACTAAGGGATCGAGTGACAAGTGTAAGGGGGAGAATTTTTCCTAATTAATTTTTAATAAAAATAATTTAACGTGCATTTGGAAAATGGTCACTAAGAGAACTCTATAAGAGAAATGGCAAGGGAGAGGAATGGACCACGACTGGTATGTGTAAGGTTATGCTGTCAGATTTTTCTTGACTGATTTTTCTTGTGGGAGTTGGGATACCCAACTCGAATAGAGAGTGGTAGCTCGACCTTGAAAGGTGAGCTAGGAGCTAGATTTTCTCCAGTTGTGTGTGTGGCCCCTTTGTGGCTCAAGGGGATCAGGGGGGAGAATAGTACCCCTAGCGTTGGCTGGGAGGTACCGGTGAGGTCTCAGTGATTAGAAAGTGGGAGCAAGGAGGATCGCCAGTAGTCGATGAACATGGATAAGCCATCATCCAGTGACGGTACACATTTTTAAAATTTGCAACTGTAAATTAGTTAGAAATTTTTTACATAGATTTATGTGTTGATGGAATGGTAATGGATTTTTCCTCAAACTCCTTTCATTTTAACATTGATTTCAAATGGCTCTGAGGTGTTGTTCTGGGTTTCTTTGTTCTTCGGTCAACAACTTTTTAAAGAATTGTTTGGTATGTCTTAACCTCTCCTGGTCTTTTTCCCAATGTTTTATTGAGAGTTTTTGGCTACCCAGTAGGAAGGTTAAGAGCTCTCTCCACTTATGTAGACATTTTAGGTTATTGTTTCTCTTCCTCCAACTAAGAATTCCTTCCAAGGAATTGCATTACTCCTCTTCTTCTCAAAGGTATGTTTCCTCTCTACCCCCAAAGAATCTGCTAAACAAACTTAGTAAGAGTAAATTCCATGGAAGATCTCAGTACCACCTTCCATAGCCAAAAGAGCTCCCTAAAAATGACTTACAACAACTTAGAATGCCAGTTCCATTACAATAGATATTTGGTCTTGCAATTTGCCATTAACGATAATGTTGAGGAAAAATAATTTATACTCACCGGTAGATTTATCATCACGGAGATTCTGGAAATTAATAGGCTTTCTAGAGCTATTAGTGATTTCATTTATGAACTTTTAATCTATTTCACCCATCGTTTTATTTCTCTTGTGCCTGATTTTGACCTCATTGCATTTTTCCTTGTGCTTGGCTTTTTTCTTTTCTTCTCAAGGGATGAACCCTTCCCACGGAGCTCCCATCAGTTGATTATCACTAGGATTGTGCTTGTGGATAAACGTCCCACTTGTTCCACTCAACCAAAGATCCCTCTTCTCCACAAAAAAATTCTTTGTAGCATTAGGGGGAGGGGGCTAAAATGAATTTTTTGGGTTCTGCTTTCTGGGTGGAGGAACCATCTCTTTAAAGACTCTCATCTATGTGTTTTGTTGCATTCCATGCGTTTCACCTTTTTCTAATGCATATGTGTTGAGATCGCTTACCTTGCATTTTTTTGGTGTTATTACCTCTGCTCTTCATGTCTCTCAACAACAAACCTTCATGGTGGAGATCCCTACATCTACACAGTTTAAAAAATAAATAAATAAATTTACCTCTACCATTTGTTAATCTCGCCTAGAAAATTCAAAGATTCTTCATCAAGTTTTAGGTCATCTCTGCATTGTATAGAGGTAGTTTGCCTCGAGTTTGGCTACCCAGAGCACATATCTCATTCTCCTCGCACATCGATAACGTTTCCTCTTAATCACTCAGCGTTTTTCATGATCTTTAGCAGCGTATTTTTACAGTGCCTTCATAAAGATTGCACCCGGGCTTTCACTCCGATTTTTTTTTATCCATGATCAGATTCTTACCCTCTAATTTACCAATATGTGCTCAAAGTTTTTCCATTTTACGTTTTTCCTCAATTTGTTGAGTTAAGTATTGCTTAGCATTTTTCCAGCGCCTTTAACAGCTGGCGATCTGCCAAGAGACAACTCACATGGATTCATGGAATTTAATAGTTGATAGTGCTTCTGCGTTTTTCTAGCGCCCTAGAGTAAGAGTGTATATTTTAGGAAAAGAATGATTTATTCTTAATGTATTTCCATTGTTTAGGGTTATCGCTCCTTATTTTTGTTTCCTTTATTAGTTGATATTAACTAAATGATAAGGCTGGGTCGTACCCAAGTGTCATAGCATGTGATCTATGTGGTGCTAGTCTCACCCTCTGCATTGTACTCTCTGTATATCTCTTCCTTGAGCTTCCTCGCTTAATCATGTTTATAGACATGACATGTTTCTAGTAGATTATACCTTATACACCTTAGGTAAGCTATCTAATTTATCATGAATGTTCGTGTCTATTATTATTTATTGATGCTAAATTTGAAATGAAACGTATAATTGATAATCCAATGCAATGATTGGGCTCATGCTAGCATGTAAATAAAGTCTTGTTATTTACAAAAGTGGGTTTACCAAACTAATTTGGTAAGCATGCTTACATGTGATTAAAGTTTTGATAGCCATTAAATAACAAGAATTGGTTGCACCCAATTATAATTGTAGGTATTAAGTATATTGCTTATGTGGCAGATTTTAATATGCTTGAGCCCCAATGACAAAATTATATTCCTATTTGCTCAATTTTAGGACTATGGGATTGAAGTCCAATTAATGTAATTGTATTCATACTTTATTCAATTTTTAATTGTAGGTGGCTTATGGTCAATCCACCCTTTATCACCCTTTTCAATTGGTCATTTTTCTTTAAAAGTTTTAATGCATGACAAATTTGTTGTTGATAAATAGTTGACCCTGCACAATTTTTGTTGGCATAACAATTAAAGTCTTTCACCACGAATAATGCATAGTTGCTTTAGCGCATTGATTTTTCAACGTTGATGAATGATTTAGTTATTAATTCGATCATGCACATTGATTAATGTTGCGCAGAGTTATTTAAGTGGCTAGATATCTCATGCTTCTCGAATAGTTGGTGTAAATGATGATTGTTGATTAGAATGATAGCACCCAATTCCTTAATGTGATATAGGACTAGTTGATGTACTTAGACTCTTTGTGTGCGCTAAATTATATGTAATATATGGTTATGGACATCAAACTACTTGTGTGTAATGAAATTATGATGTGGTGAATGACTGATTAGACCTTAGATTTCCTTACGCAAAAAATAAATACAGTCGTTTACTGTGTGCTTTCTCTTACGTTGTCATATGATGGATTAACAATATTTACTTGCGTCATTAAATGTATTAATGAATGAGGGATTAACAACCCTTACTTGCGTCTTTAGATGTATTAATGAATGAGGGATTAACAACCCTTACTTTCGTCTTTAGATGTATTAATGAATGATGGATTAACAACTTTTATTTGCGCCATTAAATTTATTAATGATTGTTGTAGACATTAGACTCCTTGCGCGAATTAAAAATTGATATGATATATGATGAGTTATGTGAATGATTACTCGTGCGCCAGGCTTAATTGTGAACTGGGATTGATAGATTGATAAATAGCATTATCATAGATGACGTTGATTTACCCAGTTGTTTGTGATTGATTGTGTTAGTGGATTGTAGACACCTCCTTGTTCCTCAGAACAGTTGCCACCCCTGAGAGCTTAAATGGTTAAAATCAATTGGAACCTGGGCTTGAGCGTTGTTTTTGTGTCCTGGAGGTCCTAACCTTGCAGGGTAGGTTGGACGGGTAGTATATTATGTGATACTTGTGATTATCTTTATGATCCTTACGATTCGCTATGTTATCTTATGTTATCCTAGTGTTAGCTAATGATTGTCCTTATGAGATGCGTTGAGCATTTAAGATTCATACTATTATACATTGTTATTAATTGTAGAATGCAATGATGTTGGGTTGTTGTTAATTAATGTGTTAATACATCGATATGTGTGTCATGGTTCATGGTGATGATGTGTCGGCATTGTGTTATAATGGATTGTTAATGCATTAATATTGTTTGGTTCATATATGTGAATGATGTGTCGATGATGTTGTTATTCATTGTGATGTTTTAATTTCCTAACGTAGGAATAAAAAAAAAAATCTACCTATTGTATGTCATTATTTTTTTCGTAACTTCAGGGTGTTACATATGGTATCAGAGCACGTTCAACCCTATGACTTGGGAGCATTACGCCTTCCAATGTGCAAACACTTGATTATAATTTATCACTAATTAATTTGAATTGTATCCATGTAGGAAATCATTTTTAGAGGACGTCATGGAGCGTGGTGCTAGGGGAGGAGGCATGATGCCTCCAGTAGCATCCACACCAGAGGGGTCTAACCCCCAAGGAGAAGAACAAGTCATAAGATAGGAACAGATAGTTGTGGAGGATGTGGTTGGGTTGATGAGGCCCTTTCAGAGGATGTCAAAATCCTTGATTAACCGTCTGGATAGGGATGAGGCCAGGGCGCCAGCACCCCCTGAGGGTCCACCATGTGCCCAAGTCGGTACTAGTAGCATACACCGAGAACTCGAGAAGGTCAATCTTCCTGAGTTCTCGGGTGCCATAGACGATGTAGCCGCCAAGGTTTGGTCAGAGAATATGACGATGTGATTTGCACTTTACGACTATCCCTCCAATATGAAGGTCTGCATGACGATCTTTCAGCTAAAGGAGAGTGCTCTTCTATGGTGGAAGACACTTCTGCCACGACTGAACATGGTCGTCGAAGATGTGTCATGGGAACTATTCGAGGAGCAGTTCCAAGAGAGGTATATGTTTGAGGAATTCATTGAGCATAAGCTCAATGAGTTCAATGCCTTATGATAGGGAAGTTGTACGGTGCCCGAGTATGAAGCTTGTTTCATGGAGTTGCTTAAGTACACTCCACATCTGAACACCGAGAATCTCAAGGTCAATAAGTTTGTGTTCAGTCTTAACGTCAACATTCGTGCGAAAGTGAGGATATTAATTCCTCAGACATTGCACAATGTTTTCCAGAAGCCCCTCATAGCTAAGGAAGATCTCATCAGCGGGGGTCAGAGCAGGACTCTTGTGAGACCAAAAGGATAGGCGATAGATGGTACGCAACAACGTAAGACACTGGCTAGAAATCCATAAGGATATCGAGGCACACCCAAATGATCCACGTTCATGACACCACGAAGACCGATGCCTCAGTAGCGGACTCCCTACAGAGGACCACATCACCAAAAGCAGCGTCGACTGCAACAGTTGTAGTTTAGGCTTGTTCAGCAGAACAAACCAGGGTTTCAGGCTGGTGGGCCATCAATTTCTACTTTGGGGACTAGGAGTACTGGACTGAAGAATGGGTTTTGGACATGTGGAGAGCCACATTACCAGCGTGACTGCCCAATTGAGAGGGACAGAGTAGTCGGATCATCTAGACACACTACAATAGGATATTTGGGAAAGGTCCATCGGATTCATGTAACGGTGAATAACTGTCGTGTCGAGCACCAATCTACTGTGCTCGAGACATCATATACCATTATTGACCAAGCCTTTAGTATTTTGATAGATCTAGGTGCTATAGAGAGTTTTATTGCTAGTACAATGCTAAAAAGAATTAAGGTAAAGGCAGTCGAACAGGGCGAGTTTAGCTACGTGAAAATGGCTTCGGGAGCCAAGAAAAAGGTTGGAGTAAAGGTTACAGATTGTATCCTTAACCTGGATAATTCATCACGAAGGCCAACCTATATGTCACTATCTTAGGATCTTATGACGTCGTGATCAGTATGGACTGGTTGTAATCGCATGAGGCAATACTCAACTGCAAGGCGAAATGGTTGAGTTTGATCGATGACAAGGGACATAGACGAGTGATTGTAGGAAGAAACCATAGAGTTTCCCTAAGGTTCATCTCTTCCCTACAACTACGGAAGAGCATGCGCAAGGGATGCAATCTATAAGTGATCCTTGCGTTGAATGAAAAGGGCGTGGCAGAAGGACTAGAAAATCTTTCGATAGTACGGGAATTTGTGGACATATTCCCAGAGGATTTACCAAGGTTTCCACCTAAGAGGGAATTGGAATTTACCATCTACCTAAAACCTGGGAGTGAAACTATAGCAAGAACTCCTTATCGGAGGTCGACCCCTAAGTTACAGGAATTGAAAATGCAACTGAAGGATTTTTTGGACCTAGGACTTATACGTCCAAGTGTATCGCCTTGGGCTACACTTGTTATTTTCATATGAAATAAGGATGGGTCATGGAGACTCTGCATTAACTACTATCAATTGAACAAGGAAATGATCAAGAACCAATATTCGTTGCCGAGAATAGAAGATTTTTTTGATCAAATGAAGGGTGCGACAGTGTTTTCAAAGATCGGCTTGAGATCAAGATATCACCAGTTACAGATCAAGGAGGAAGACATTCCTAAGACTGCATTCAAGACGATATTTGGACATTACAAGTTTATCGTTTTACCATTTGGGATAACAAACTCCCCACGGGTATTCATGAGCTTGATGAATGGGGTGTTTCGCGAATACTTAGACAAGTTTTTTCAAGTATTCATTGACGATATTTTGATATATTCTTGGACGATGGAAGAACATGATTAACATTTGTTCTTGGTACTATAGTGTTTATGAGAGAAAACATTATATGGGAAACTTTCAAAGTGCTCTTTTTATCAATCGAAGATTCATTATTTAGGGCATGTCATCTCCGACAAAGGTATCGTTGTGGATCCAGCGAAGGTAGAAGCTATTATGGAATGGTCTGCATCGATGAACGTACCAGAAGTATGCATCTTCATGGTTTAAGCAAGATATTATCAACGGTTTATCGAAGGTTTTTCGAAGATAGCAAATCCGATTACGGAGTTGCAAAAGAAAACAAGAAGTTTGTATGGACCGAGAAATGTGCGGAAGCATTTTGAAGGCTCAAGTAGGTTTTAATGACAACACCAATACTAAAATTCCCTAGCATGGATGAGGACTTCTTGGTATGCACAAACACATCCAAGGAAGGATTAGGCGAAATCTTGATGCAAGATGGTCGAGTGATCGCTCACATCTCAAGGAAGTTAAGAAAGCATGAGGAGAACTATGCAATGCATGACTTGGAGTTATTGGCCATTGTGTATTCCTTGAGAGTGTGGAGACACTACCTGATTGGATGGAATTTCGAACTAAAAACGGACCACTGTGGTTTGCAACACATTTTTATGCAAATTGACTTGAACGCGCGGCAAAGGCGTCAGTCGGAACTGCTTAGCGAGTATGATTTTGATATTACCTACATAAAAGGAACAATGAACAGAGTGGTTGATGCACTAAGTCGAAGACCATGCATATTTTTGGTGATACCTCTTCAGACGAATCTACGTGAAAGGATTCTAACTATACAACGCGACGATGACTGGTATAAAGAGGTTAAGGAATTTATCGGACAAGACACCATGTTGGTACCAAAATTTGAGGGATTTACTATGGACAACGGTGGATTAATGAGATATAATAACCATATTTACGTACCTCCCAACGACGAATTGAGAAGTTTGATCTTAAACGAAGCTCATAGAGCAGTGTACGTGGCTCATCCAGGAGTCATGAAGATGAGGGTAGACCTTAAACCCATATTCTTATGGAAATGAATGAAGGTGAACATATTCAACTATGTGGCAAGATGTATAGAATGTCATCAAGTGAAGGATGCAGATAGACATCCTACAGGATTAATATAGCCACATGTTATTCCGAAATCAAAATGGGAGGTCATTTCGATGGAATTCATTGTTGGATTGTCGTTGACAGCAAGGAGGCACTACTTGATTTTCTTGGTAGTTGACATTCTAACGAAGATTTCTCATTGTATCCATGTGCGTAGGATGTATCAGGCGCCAGACATAGCTACATTTTTTATCAGCGAGATAGTGAGACTGCATGTTGTGACTAAGAGGATTATATCCGATCGAGGATCAATGTTTACAAAACTATTATGGACTAGTTTCCGAGAGGCCTTGGGAACCCAACTTAACTTTAGTACCACATATCACTTAGAGACAGATGGGAAGACAGAAAGAACAAACCAAATCTTGGCGGATATGTTCGTATGTATGTGATGGACCAACAAAAGTGTTGGGAAGAGTTCTTTCCACTTATAGATTTATCATACAACAAAAACTATCAAAGCATCATTAAGATGGTGTCCTTTGAGTTTCTTTATGATTGACTTTGTCAGACACCTTTGAGTTGGGATCGACTTGAGGATAGGGTCCTGGTAGGACCAAAAGCGATCCAAGAAATGGAAGAGAAAATGAAAACGATAAGACAAAGGATCAAGGAAGCATAGGATAGGAAGAAGAGCTATGTCGATGCGCATAGCATTGACCGTAGTTATGAAGTTGGTGATCGAGTCTTCTTGCAGGTGAAACCACACAAGAGTTTGATCAAGCTTGGAAAGGGTGCTAAACTCTCTCCTAGGTTTGTGGGACCTTTTGAGGTTGTAGAAAGGAAGGGGCCCGTGGCCTATCGACTAGCCTTGCTTGATTCTTTGAGGTGTATGCACGATGTTTTTCATTTATCTTTCTTGAGACACTATGTTAGCGATACTACAAATGTGATTGACATGAGTTCTTTGCAGGTATCGGACAGGGGTGTGCTCACGACAGAGAAAATCCACATTCTGGACCATCACATTCAATAGCTATTACGTCAAACAGTCGATCAAGTCAAGGTCCAATGGGACAATTATATTCCACACTCGACTACTTGGGAGGACGCATATGATATGCGCTAGCAATTTCCATTTTTGTTTGATAGCTAGACATTTATATATTGTTAGATACTTTATTTACTGCACTTACATACTGTGAAACTTCAGGACTAATTTTAAAACAAGATGGTGTGTACGTAACATCCCGCTCTCGCGCGCACATGATAAGACTTATTATTTAAGGACACTTCCACGCAAGTGATCCAGTTCAGTATATGATTGTATATTTCTCTTATGGATTCTGATGATGATGTTGTGGATATGATGTTATGTTATTTGATTATCTATTTATCGACAGGTGTTATTGATGGGATTCTCC
Organism: Picea sitchensis; assembly: GCA_010110895.2. NCBI lineage: Eukaryota > Viridiplantae > Streptophyta > Pinopsida > Pinales > Pinaceae > Picea > Picea sitchensis. The sequence goes on from SNQJ01S0108989.1 coordinate 69,880, forward strand.
TGAGTGTGCATGACAATTGATAGATTGGCGATGTCGATGGCATCAGTGGACCTCCTTGGACTCTGAATTGAGTCAGGGACTAGACTGTATATGGTTTGGGTATTTCTGTTTATACACGTGTAACATATGATCAGGTATATTATGATGTTTTTTATGGATCGCTGACATGTTTCATTGATGGATGCAGGATGACAATTTCTTGCTAATCTAACTCACATTAGGAGTAAAGGGGACATGCACAACAACTAGAGATATTGAGGGAGAGGTGTGGTAGAAGCCCTGCCACAACCTACTAGAACTCTCATTGTGGCTCGAACTGTAGGTTAACGATTACCTAGTTCGAGAGATACATGATGTCATGAGGGAAGACTGAGATAGTAGCTCACGAATATTCTAAGGGGCGCACAATAAGGCAGGGTCCTTATTCCTTAGAGTCCCTTAGTCTCCCACCAGGTCACCTGATGGAGTATTGACTCCAAGGGTTAGATGTCTACCAGAATCAGTCAAAGGCAAGTGGCACCCTTGGAGCACATAGTGCGTATTGAAGGGCACGTTGCATAAATGAAACATGAATAAAGGTGAGTGGAACCCTTGGAGCACGTAGTGCGTATTGAAGGGCATGTTGTGATTTTTAAACATAGGTGAGTCAATGAACACAGGTTCCTAGAAAACAACATTTTATTTTGACGTGGTCAGCCTTAAGATAAATGTGGTATGAGTGAAGTTTATTAATTATAAAATTTCCTTTAAAAAAATAATTGCTAAGGCTAGGTCCAAATAGAGTATGAGGACTAAATAGTAATTAATCAATTAATAAAAGGGGGGATGAAGAAAAATCAAATTAAGAATTTAAAGGAGAAATAATTTATCTAAGAATTAATTATTGTTTATGTGCAAGACATGATAATTTGGAACTTAGACAAAAAGGGGAATTAAATGCAAAAAGGAATGTGAAACATAGAAAGGAATCTAGTCTAGAGAACTTTCCTAAATAAAACTCAACTAAGCTTTAAGAAAGGTGCAAGTCATTAAAATAAATTGATGGATAAAAGGGACAACAAGGAGCATTTTTAGGAACGCTTTTAGGATGGGTGAAGGAAATTGACAATTAATTTAATTAAATAGATGAATTTTTGGTGCAACTAAGGGATCGGGTGACAAGTGTACGAGGGATAATTTTTCCTAATTAATTTTTAATAAAAAGAATTTAACGTGCATTTGGAAAATGGTCACTAAGAGAACTCTATAAGAGAAATGGCAAGGGAGACACTATTAAATTTGAACGTTTTTGCGACGAAGTAGAGACGAATTTTTGTTGGCATAGAGTCATTTTTGCGACCAAGATGATTTTTTTTTTCGTCGGTCTAGCGGCCACACATGGATCTTCGTCGGTCTAGCGATAGGGAAAAGAATACTATTCAGAATAGGGAAAATTTTGACTAGCGACGAATGTTAGTCAGTAGAACGACTAACAGGTTGGTCGCTCTAGCGACTAATAGGTTGGTCACTCTAGTGACTAACAGGTTGGGGTTTGCGACCAATTGGCAATACTAGCGACACACATGTTAGTCACTCGACCGAATAAAAGGTTGGTCGCTCTAGCGATTAATAGGTTGGTGTTTGCGACCAATTGGAAATACTAGTGACGAAAATGTTAGTCACTCGACCAACTAACAGGTTGGTCACTCTAGCGACTAACGAGTTGGTGTATGCGACCAATTGGCAATACTAGTGATGGACATGTTAGTCACTCGACCGACTAACAGGTTGGTTGCTCTAGCGACTAACAGGTTGGTGTTTGCGACCAATTGGCAATACTAGTGATGAACATGTTAGTCACTAAAGTGACCAATGTTGTGGTTTTAAAAAAAATAAAATTATGCCATTCAACATAGGATCTTAATTAAATTTGATAACATGTATTTAAGTGTGTCCAATCATGATGGTCATGTAATTGTAGGATCTTAACTAAACCTTGATTTCAAAATGGGTTGGATGATATGGTGGAACCATGTGAAAGGAGAACTTGATCAAACAACGCAATAAATCAAACAAATTGACA
>SNQJ01S0108990.1:0-29415 GCA_010110895.2 Picea sitchensis
AGATGGCAGCAGAATGATCATCTAGACTAAGGGCTATGGATGCATCCTTCTATTTCATTCCCTCTGTATCGAAGATCTATCTCCAGTGCATCAGAGAGAAAACAAGACTAGTTTTATGTATCCTATGTCAACACATCTAAAGAATAACTTCAGTTCTTCCATCCATTCAAAGAAAACCCACCTGGAACCCCAGGTGATCCCCTCTTACTTTTTCTTCATCCAATATCTCTTGTGTTGCTTCTCAAACTTGTGGTAAAATTAGATAGAAGACTTTGAGGGTACAAGTACCGCATAGCATAGGAACACAACATTGGCCACATCTTCCTAGTGCCTAGTATTTAGTTGTCCATGCTTTAGGGCATAGCATTTATCCTTGTAATCATTGATCAAGTGGTTGTTCTCTAGCTCCTTGTAGGTGTTGATCAAGTAGCTGGTATCCAGCTCCATCCAAGGGTTTGGCAATTTTCTAAGGATTATTATATGACAATTCTCCTTCCTCCTCTATTTTCCTATTGGGATCCTCCTAAATATGAGGATGCAATAACCATGGCCATTATTATTCACTCCTTCACTATCTAGCAGCTAGAAAAAAAACTTGTTTCTTGTTTTGAGTTTGGTTATGTTTACCATTGATCAAGAGGAGGGTAAATTATTGATTGTGATTACTATATAGAAAAAGGAGGGGTTGGAATTCATGAAAATCCAACAAGGAAACGCTAACAACATATTTATGCCATGATTTTTGCTTATATTCGACAAAAAAATTTAGTTGGTTTTGTGTCTGCTAGTCCCATGAAGGAATTGAGTAAAGCTTAAGGATTCGATATAGATTCTGTGGAAGGATTCAATATGGATGTGATGTGAAAAGGAATTCCATGAATATAAATTCAAGTGTCGTTGTTGTTGTTAATGGAAATAGAGGTGTATGGTTTTGGAATGGAAGGTTCGATTAATTAGTTTGATAAATAAATTAGGTAGTTGGTCCTATTAGTATTGAGGGATGTGCATTTTGTGGTGATTTTAACTGTCTGAGATTGTTGTTGTTGTTGAGTTTTTATGGATGTCTATACAATGTATATATTGTTGTTTTTGTTGGCAAAGTTGCATTCTAGCATGATCTATATGGTTAAAAGTACGTGATTTTAAGGGATATGAAATGTGTTGTGGTTTTTTTTCGGTTTTATGAAGGGTATGAATTGGGTTGTGTGTGGTCCTAGATGAATATTGGGAGACCAACTGGTTTATGTTAAAGAATTTAGTGGTAGAGACTTTCTTTTTAAGTCTAAGAAATCGGCTATGGATTAACCAGAGTCTATAATGTCAATAGATGATATTGCAATGTTTGTTGATTAAAATGCAAAAAAAAAAGTAGGAGTCTTGCAGTTATGGATTGGATTTGTTGATTGAAATGCCAGAAGAATGTCATAGTGGGTATTGCGTAATGAGAGACGATTTCAAGCATGGAGAGATATGATGAGTACATTTTTATTTTTTCTTTCATTATTTTTAGTGTTTATAACTTATCTATAGATGGATGGATTGGGTAGTGGGTCATTCAAGGTTGATATATAGTACATGGTTTAAGATATAATCGATGTTGAGAAGGATAGAGGGTTTATTTATATTTTTTGGTTTCATCATAGTGGGTTTATATTGAATCATTTATTAGGGGAAGATGACATGGCATGTTCAATGTTCAGAGGGTTTATGAAGTATTGGAAGCTATGATCATGGTGGATGCATTACTTTATGTTGGATGAATTGATTGCTAATACAAGCAGGGGAAATGTGTTGTGGGCATCTTTGGTTAGCTCAAGGTGAATGATACATTTTGTGTAGTTTTGAGGAGGGCTAGAAACTTTGATTTCAATGTTGAGGTGATGGAAGGGATCTTAACATGTCTACAAAGGATGGTACCTAATGTTCATGATCACAGAACAATTAATCATGAGAAGCAGAAAGACCTATATTTATATACTTAACCAATGCTTCTGATCATTTCAATGTAGGAAGCATAAATACCTCTATTTATGGATGGCAAAGTTCCCAAGTGGAACTTCTATTAAATTATTAGTTAATGCTAGTATATTCAATCATGAACCAGGTGGCTAAGTAGTAAGTACCCAAATGAACCTTTGGTAGTTGATTTGATATATTTAATTGAATGACATAACAATGCATGTCAATTCAACATATTTATCAATCATGAAAATATACAGATTCCATTTTTCATTTTCTATAAGCTTTGTTTCAATGCAAAGGTCATTGGTATTTGTGAACTGCTAAAATCCTTGAAGGTTATTACTTGTGTCTCAGTTGTTGATTGAAGGATTTATTATTGTTGGATGCGCAAATGTTGTTAGTTTATGTCCATGAAAATAGTTAAACTTGTGACATTCTCACTTTATTATATATAGTCCACACAATGGAAGAGCTCAAGCTAACCGGGAACCATCTCAAAGGGTCACGGTGTATTCTCACATTTTCATTAGATTTTGATTTACAACCTCATTAGTATTTGTTGAAAGAGATTGTGATTCGAGTAGGATATCATAAACATTGTTTGAATGGATTGATTCTTTGTTGCTAAAGCATTGAAATGCAAATTGTCATCCACATATTTGTGAAGTGAGAGTTCAAAACAAGTTTTTAAAAATGTAAAACATTAAAAAAACTAAACATTGCAAGCACGAGGGTAAAAGAGGCTATGGGTACTAAGGAGTTGCTTGGAAGAAATTTGGAAGTTATCATGACTCATGAGTGACAAGGAGAACTAGGCATCATTTTAACTCCGCCTTTCAAAAGATAATCCTTAAACAATTAGATAGATAATTTTAAAGATTTATTTTTTAACTAACGTGGTACAAACGAGATTCAAAGGAGCTACATATTTCCTTCTATGTCGAGGATGGAGTGACCAACCTATCTACCTATTTGTGGCAATTGATAGGATAACTTATTGAAGATATTCCACTTTAAAACATTGTCTAATGAAATTCATTGCCTTTCATACATTATGAGTTATTGCAATTATGACTGTGGCTTCAAAATTGGTGGTCAATTTTCAAATGCTCACATTTGCACTCTAAATTTACAATATTTTGTACACCAAAGGATCACAGGAAGACAAAGCCCTTTTTTGATCATGTGTTTGTTTTTTCTATTGTTGACAATCACATCTAGTTTCACAATTACCAAGTTAGTATTGTAATTTGCAAAATAATTGTAGATTTACTGAAATATTTGATGGAAATATATTGTTATATAGTATTTCCTACTTGTATATGTATAATTGTGTTTGTTTAATGTTTGGATATGTATGACTATGTAACTTTTATATCCATAAAAAATTATTGTTGAAAACTTTCAAAGAGGTGTTAGAGTGGTTTAAATTCTTCACCTGAAATTTGATACTGAAGGTAGTTGGGTTATTAATATTATGCATACAGAAAGAAAAAAATATATATAAACGTGTATCCTGTGAACATGGTATTTACTAGTTTATAAAATGGATAGTTGTTTTTCCTTTCCAATTGTTCAGAATCAATAACTATGACATTTCCCAATGTTAAATTAAGCATGCCTAGTTTGAAATTTATATGTGCTTGTAAAACTTACCAAAGTCAGAATCGAGAAATAATCAGTGAGGCAGAAGGGCCAAGAGTTTGACTTGGATTGGGAAAATTTTGGAAAAATCTCAAGAAGAACTCTAGAAGTATGGAATATAAAGAAATACAAATACATAAAAATAAAGAAATACACGAGTGCAAAAACTCAGATCAAGAAAAAGTGGGGAAAAAATCAGTAAACAGAGTTTGAATAATGATCAATCATGAGTCAAAATTGCATTAACCAAATAAAACTTGGTCAACCCTGAGTTTGACTAGGGTCCATTCAGAAAAAATCTTTTTCCAACCCAATCTAAGTCAAACTCACAATTTCTTGTGACACTGGTACTTATCTTGTTTTTTTTCTATTTCTTATCTCTTTTATATATATTTATTCTATAAAATATGGGTGGAAATTAAAAGTTTTCAAATGTATGCAACAATGATATGAGATGGAAACAAAGATTATAAGGTTGTTTCGCCGAGTTAGTTCTATATGGAGGGATGATTAGCTCTATTTCATTTTTGTGCCAAGACTAATTTAATTGACTACATAGTAGTTTATTGTTATCTTTTAGCTTTCACGTGTACTTTGTTTGGTATTACATTTAGACTATGTTGTATCATGTAGATATCTATTCCACATCAGGTAATTGAGAAAATTGACCAAGGTGGTTTGGACACAATGACTCTCATTAAGGTTGGTTTAGTTATTCATTATCCTTCAAGAAAACTTATGCTGCCATTTTTTTGGTTGTATGCCATTCTCTTAAGTAATTCAAGAATAGAAAATATATCATCTAAACATTTTAAAGTGTAAATTTTTATATTTTTTTTCCCGGTTCTTGGGATGTTGAAATCTAAATTCCATATGCATCAATTGAAATGACTTTTATTTGTAGTTTGGTCTAATATCTTTCTTGAATCTGATTAANATATATCATCTAAACATTTTAAAGTGTAAATTTTTATATTTTTTTTCCCGGTTCTTGGGATGTTGAAATCTAAATTCCATATGCATCAATTGAAATGACTTTTATTTGTAGTTTGGTCTAATATCTTTCTTGAATCTGATTAAATTTTTTAGTAGTAGTTTTATTGGTCAAACATTATATGAAAATCCTTCCTATGTCTCTCCTAACCAGGTAATCATTCTAACCTTCCCATTTACATTTTGTTTTTTGGAAAGAAAGAAAGAAAGTTTTATTTATAATTTCAATGCTAATTAGTATGGAAAATGGATAATATAAAATAAATAAAAAATTGTTTGAGTCTATCTGATTTAGCTAGCTTCTACAATTTGTTTATAAATTCTTGGGTCATCTGAGAGCCAAGAAATCTATTGATTCCCATCCAATATATTTTTTATTAGCCTATGTAATGTACCTCATTATAAAATAGTATAATATAAGGATAAAAAAATGTAATTACATTTATAAGTGTGGTTTCAACCTTGCATGTTACCATGTATCGCATACAATGCTCGCCATCTTCTAGATTTTATCATTTATCCATTGAAAATTACTTATCATTCAAATATGTTTATGTCAAAAATATGATTATATGAATGAAACTATTAGTAACACATTTTTGTATGTAACTCTAACCTTCTTATCATTTTACTCGCTAACTCCAAGAACAACACAATGTACATAAGGGTTCTGAATTTATTAGATACCTCTTAGACTAGAAAGAAAAAACACAAAGATTATATTCTAATGATGTAGGCACCAGAAAACCATCATTCTCCATCTATCTACACTTCTCATAGACATTAGAAAGTATTCTTTCACCACCATGTTTGATCCTTACTTTGATTCACTCCTTTGGATGTTGAGGTTCCTATCATCCAATGTTGCATTGGAACCCTTCCGCACCCCTTGTGGATGTGCCCCTTATGTTTCCTTAACCCTAGGAACTTGGGGACTATAGGGGAAAGTCCTCATTTAAAAGGGGACATATCGAGGATGTGGGGAACCCCCTTCATGCCTGCTAGACATTACCCACAAAAAATGGGGAGGTCTTCTAGACGTCTCGTTAATGTTGCATTGATTCCCTAAAAAAAATATCATTCAATAGCCTCTACTAGCTATATTGACCTCTAGTCTTGTCCTTTATCTAAATTTGTTTCTTTTATATACTTAGAATTATATCAATGAAACATAATATACTGGTTCCAACTTCCTACTCCCAGCAAGTTCCCAAATCTTATCTCTAAACACATTCTTTCTAGCTCTTGAGAACATGGGTCTTTTGTTTTTCGACTTTGATTAAGGAGATAAAGACACTAAAGAATACTTATATTCATGACAATAATCTTCACAAGTTCAATTAATGCCTCACTAATGTTTGGATAGGAATTTATAGGAATAGCTTCCTTGATTACGCCTTTTGTCTTCATTTTGCTTGTTACAGCATAATTAGTCTCCTATGCTATGAGGTGTTTATCACTTCCTCTTATTATTCCTTATTTATTGTCACTCATATGGTGATAAGATATGTCATTCCTCCCCCTAATTATTTTTAGAATTATTTAATCATTCTTTATGTAACAAAGATGCCTAAAATGTGGATCTAGATTATAAAATTTAGGTATAACCAAATAGTCCTGCACTTGGCTTTCCATTCCCTTAAACCTTATTTAAATCTAAGGAACTCCCCATTAGATAGATAGTCATTTAATGTGTTTCTTCCCCTTGGAACATGATAAAATTATCCTTTCTTAAACTCGGTAACAAGCTTCTTCACATCAAATGGGAAGTCTTTAAACTTCCAGTTCTTTGCTTTCTACTTCCCTTGACATATTAACAATCAACATTGAATCTTCCCTATTATAAGATACTTAATGTCAAAGGTTAATGGCTAAGTCTTTAACAATCAACATTGAATATGCCCTATTATGAGATACTTAATGTCAAAGGTTAAGCAAAACTTAGCCATAGGATTAAAGACTCAAAATCCTCATTATTTGAAGCCTAATTGGACCTTTTAATGGAGGTAGAACTAATTCCTAGCAGTCTTGAATTGCTCAACTTACTCTGCTTGCACTGGATTTATTTTAGTTGTTTTCTTAAAATTCAATGTATGGCATCCTTAGGAGATATGAATATTTACTCAATTGGGATTTTGTTTTTCTATTGAATATGGTCCCTCCTTCATCGAAACATTCACATACATTTTTTATCATAGGTTCTTTATATATTCCATTATATTATGAAAATAGATAAATTATCTCCTAAATTATTATTAATGGCGTTGCAGGGTCACTAATACATGACAAAATTTCCAATATTCCTGTGGCATATCTATTTGGTTAAGTGTCTCTTCTGTAATATGTTTTCCCTGTTACATATTATTTTCTTTTTGAATTATTCAATAGAATATTAAGAGCATAATTTGTTTAAAAGTACACTTTGTTTCTAGTTTTGGATAATTTATATGTTTTCTACTAGAGGATTAGTTCCATAATTCTTAATTTCTCTGCTACAATCCTCTTTCCTTGCCTTTTCTTTCACATCACTCAGCAATCTCAAGAATCCAACAAAGGTGCCTATCCTGCCCTGTAAGTTTTCCTGTAGAACCTGCCTTGATTGAATTAGACCTCTTTGACTATGTTTCCCAATGGCCCATTCTCCCCTATTCCAACCAAATAATTAAAAACAAACACACAACCTTGTACTATCATAACTAGCCTGACATTATAATCCAAACAAAGCTAAATCATATAGAGAGATCCCTCTCCAAGTCTTGGAGGGCTAGATCCTTGACTCCAAAGCGGTTTTGTGGTTACCTCTACCCATTTCTTCTTCAGGCTAAGAAATTACAGAGTGATAACATAGTGGCGACCATACTGGGGAATGTTCCTCAGAAAACATATCAAGTTCCATATCTAATTATTGATGGTGGATAGTGATAAAAAACAAGAAGGTTGAATCATCCACCTAGTGACTCCAATCAAATCCAACCAGTTTCAAAGAATCCATTAGAGGAAGAACCTGAAACAATGACAAGACAATCTGAAAAGATCAGGTATGCAGGTTGGAATTTTATCCAAGACATAATTGGCTTTATTTTTAATTATTTCTTCCCTTTTTGTGAACCTGGCCAAGACCATATTGTTGAAACTCATGTTGATCAAATTCAACCTGAGGAACCTCAAGAGATCAAGACTAGTTTTAAATCCCTTTTACATACTCCTACACCTGTAAATATTCCAGATAGATACAAACCTCTTATCTTACCCCCTATACTCCATGATTTCCCTATCAATTACTACAAATATATTCCCAGGTTTGATGGAGAATATGGTAACATCACTACTGAGAAACACATTAAAGGTTTTGAGAATTTTCTTGATCTGTTTGAGGTGGAAGAAGATGATGTCTGCATCAATCTTTTTTCTCTATCTTTGCAAGATAGAGCTAAGGAATGGTTCAAAATATTATCAGTTGTTGTTGTCCCTTGACCAAGTTCTGAGGATCCCTAGTCATGTTTGACCTACTTTTGGGACTTCGACAGGCTATCGAAGGCAGAGCACAAGTCGAAGTGGAGATCGCGGTATCTCGGCCCCTTTTTAGGGATTTTTGGGTTTTGGGATATGTAACAGGTATGGGAATGTCGACCCATGGGTTTACCCATGTTTAGGCCCTTTTTGTAATGTATAAATAGAATTCTAGGAGAGGTAAGAAAGGAGAAGGTCTTTTGGTACCTTGCTAAGTGCTAAGTGCAAGTGTGGATTGTAGATGCTTTGTGCATACTATGTGAGACTTGTAGAGCTAAGTGAAAGTGATTGTAAGAGACTATGGAAAGGATTTGTGTTGTAACTCAGGGAAAGAGGATCTAGCGAAGTGTGTGCAGATCTCATGTCCTCTGCGAAGTAAGATCTCATGGCTCTGTGCATGTAGAAGATTGACAAAAGGCAATAAAAGAGAAGAAGAGTTGGTGGACATAGCCCCGGGCTGGGGGTGAACCACGTATATCCTGTGTTGTTATGCTTTGTGTGATGTATTGATGTGTTTATGTGTTTACTTTCTTAAGTGCCTTGATATAGATGAATGGTAGATAGATATGTTGATTATTTGTGCTTAATAATATAGATGAAGGCTAGATCGGATCTACCCCCTTATGCTAAATGTGTCTATATGTTAGATCTCGTTGAATACTGCAATGCTATGTAATTAGGGTTTTATCTGCGAAGTAGATACTAGTTAAATACTGATGAATTATAGTTTTTAATTGCTCTGTTAAGGTTTTGTAATCACAGATCGGTCTCCCATCTAAGGTTGCAGACATATGAGTCATGCAACCACCCCTACCTCTACCTCGGGTGAGACTTCATCTACTTCGCAGGTGTTTTAAAAAGGGTCGGTAGTTAGGGTTTTGTTGTTGCATTGTTGTAGCGTTGAACCCTAGGTCTTCCCCTGTGCCAATAGCTGCAAGCATCCCCAATTTTCATCAGTTTGTAGAAGTCTTCCTTGGTAGATGGGAGATCAAGAGAAATATTTTTTGTATTCTAGAAGAGTATGATCATTTGAAAAGACATCCAAGAGAAACAATGCAACACTTTTCAGCCAGATTCAATCAAGATTACAATTCAATGCTTGTTGATATAAAACCTCCTCCTCGTTTAGCTCTTTTACACTACCCAGATGCCTTTGATCCAAAGATGGCATTTCAGTTAAGAGAAAGGAACATTAATACACTCAAGGAGATACAGGATAGTGCAATAAGTGTGGAAGATAATTTGTTTATCAAAAGGTCAAAGATCAAGGCATAAGAAAGGAAGAAAATAGAAAAGGAGCAGCTGAAATATTCAGAAGAAAAATTGGACATTTTGACCAGCACAATGAAAGAAATGATGTAGAAATTTATCATGGGAAATGAACTTGTTGTTCAAAGGCATCATGTTACATTGGATACAGAGAAATAAAGGGTCATTTCTCCCAAATAAATTGCAACTCTCCCTTGTTATCATGGATTGGAAAATTATTATTTCATGTATTTAATTCACAACATAGTCAAAGATGAAACTCCAACTCATCTTGTAGAAGAGAAATCAGTTGATATGATGTGTATGTTTGATGACATTTCTTTCATGGATGATCTACCCAAGTATGATCAATATGATGAGAATTACACCAAGGTGAATTCTTCAAAACCATTAGTAGCATATTGTTGGGAGGAAGAAGACCAGTTGCAACTCAAATATGATAGTCAGCCTATGCATAGCAATTATGACAACAATGTGAAAAATGCAAAAAATGTCAAAGTAAGTGGAAAGGATTTACCCTTATGTTTTTCTTCATTTCAGTTTCTAAGAGAAAATTATAAGCAAGTTGGAAATAGTAGGGATGGAGAATGTTCTGATCACTCAGTTGAAGATGTCATTGATGATATGAAAGTTCTAGACCCAAAATTGCAGCCCTTGAGCTACATTGATTTTCAAATTCCATATGAAAGCTTAGATCCTGAGACAGAATATGAGTTAATCCAAAATAATGTTGTACCATTAAGCTTTAATTCATTTCAGTTTTTAAAGAAGACTCTTGATCATGTCCTAAATGATAAGCACATAGAAAACTATGAAGTGGCATTAGAACCAATGCAGCAGTCATCCCAGTTCCTACATGATCCAATAGCTAATGTGTTGGATGACTTGTGTTGTCCAAGTCATGTTTCATTTTCCAGTTATGGAATTAAAATATGTTATGATATAGACATGATTAGGCAGTCTCTTTCATGGTCTAGTTCAGCAAGAGTTTCTTTTCAAAGTTCATCGAAAAATATGTAGTTAAATCAGAATTTGCATAATAATATAGATAGCATATGTCCATTACCAAGTCTTGGTTTTGAAGTGTTTGAATTTGAATATCAAGAAATAAGTCACATCTATCATGATCCTATTGCTATCTTTATGGGGAAGCTCTTATTTTCAGAATGTCAATTGATACCTGGAGCCTCTTTGATTTTCCACAGTTCCAAAGCTTTATGTTATGAAGGTTAGGTTGGAAATCAGTTCCTAATTCCTTTGCAAACTCTAATTCTGATGTTTGTTAAAAATATTGAGGGAGTCCAAGTATTGGATCAAATATTTGATTAGATATATTGGATATTCTATATGACTTGAAGTCAAACATTCGGTGTTAGACTAGGATTGTATATAAATAACCTTACTAGGTAAGCATATTTTCAATAGTCAGGTTTGCAGTGTGCAAATAATCTTAGGGTTGTGATAATTTTAACAAATATCTTTTCAAGTCAGTTTTCAGTAGACAAATCAATTTTTCGTTTAAAGGTTCATCCACAGAGGTTTTTGGAAAGAGCAGGTTGCAGATTTCAGGATCAGCCCAATGGATCGGGATACTTAGTATACGGTGTTCTTGGAACCTCACAAGGAGAGCACCATCCCCAAGTGGAGCCACTGTAAGAACCCTATATTTCATAGGATGAAATGTTGACTAACTATTTACCTTCAATAAAGTCATGTTGGAAATAATACTCCATTCTATAAATAATTTCTCGAAGGTGAAAAGATAAGAAGGGTCTGCACAGTGAAAATGCCCCTTGATAAATTAAATTTGATCACAATAGCCTTAGGAAAATAGACCATGCTGTAAAAGGGAGAAAATTGATCCTAGCGCCACCCAGCATATACTTTTCAACCTAAGTTTGCTAACCAACAAGACATTTTTTCATGTAGCGCGTAAGTCTTGTGATAATCTCTCTGGAGGCACCCATTGTGCTTAGATAAACGATCCTCATAGAATTTTAGACCCCCCTGACCCTTCTTCCTTTAACGGTGGGGGGGGATCCGGAATAGTGGTTAATATCCCGCGCTTATCTCAATGGTGGTAATTATCAGTGCCCAGATCAACGACTCTCAGGAAATCTTGGACCCCTCGACCTTTCTACCTTTAATGGTGGGGGGGGTCCGGAATGATGGTTTTCCATGGGCGGGCCCTGCCTAATGTGGATCCTTCACGTTATTTCGGACACCCCCCCTCCTAATCTCGCTTACCATCTACCCCCCCTCCGGAATCCTGCCAAACCTCCACTCCAATACCGCCTACGCTCCTTATTACACATGTCTTCCACTCACCTTCTCACCTACTCATGTCCCTCTCCTCTGTGCTCCTGTTACCTTTCATCTTTCGCCACATCCACTCACCCTTCTGCTCGCTCTCCAGCCTACAATTCACCTCTCGATTACATGTCACCTCCCACCTACACACACTTATGCCTACATGTCATCTATCCCTATCTATTACACTCCTTCATCTACTCATCCCATCTCCACTGGACACGTGCCCCCACGTCATCCTACATGTAAGCATTGTCCTCCTCCCAAAATTATTTTTAACAATCATCTTCCAAGGCGATTTCCAAAATAACCAGGGTGAATTTTCAGAAACCAAAAGAGGTTTTCTCTTAGCACTTACCAAGGAAAAATAACCTCTTTCATTTTTTCTACAAGTGCCATTGATTGGGAGAAACGAGAACATATTTGAGCCCTATTTTTAGGGATTCTAGATTTTCCTGTTTGACACATCTTCCTCAAACCCATATCCCGGACAAATGGAGAGGAATTAAATAAAAGTGAGAGAGGTTTTTACTCAAAACATGCTGATATAAAAAAAAACCTCCTCCGGATTTTACATAGATATCTCAGATTGTGATATTCGAAGATCCCTTTGGACCCTATTTTTCATAATTTCGAGGGAAAAGAGTCAAAAGGACAGATGGCAAAGAGAAGAAATTGAAGACACTGATCAGCAACAAATCCCACAAAGCAGCCTCAACAACTTGAAATCTATTATAACCTGTCCAGATTGTGTGGCAAAAATCTTTATGATCTTCTATGATTGTAATAGTTAGTTTAAATTCTCCTAAAATAAATCTTGATCTATTATGATAGGATAGCTTATAAATAAACTTATAAATACTTCCCATTTTGAAGTATGAAGCGTTGGGACCTGTTAGTAGGATAGGACCAATATTGTTAAGAAGTTCATAGAGCCCCTTTAATCAAATTTCAGTAATACATGACAATATTTTCAGGATTCATGTGGCATATCTATTTGGTGAAGTGTCTCTTTTGTAATATGTTTTCCCTATTACATATTGTTTTCTTTCTGAATTATTCAATAGAATATTTAAGAGAAGAATTTGTTTAAAAGTATACTTTGTTTCTGGCTTTTGGATAATTTCTATGTTTTCTACTAGAGGGTTAGTTCCATAATTCTTAATTTCTCTGCTACAATCCTCTTTCCTCACCTTTTCTTTCACATCACCCAACAATCTCAAGATCCAAAAAAGGTGCCTATCCTGCCCTGTAAGTTTTCTTGTAGAACCTACCTTGATTGAATTAGACCTCTTTGACTTAGTTACCCAATGGCCCATTCTCCCTTGTTCCAACCAAATAATTCAAAACAAACACACAACCCTATACTATCATAACTAGCCTAACATTCTAATCCAAACAAAGCTAAATCATACAGAGAGATCCCTCTCTGAGTCTTGGAGGGCTAGATCCTTGACTCCAAAGCAGTTTTGTGGTTACCTCTACCCATTTCTTCTTCATCTTGTGAAATTACAGAGTGCTAACAGTACTTCTATTGATTACATTAATATAAATACTTGTTTCTTGTCCAATTTATATATTGCAAATATTTGTATTGATTTCCATGGGTGTATTTGTTATGTATGTTAATGGATTATGTTGATTTATATGATAACATTATATATAATTTCTACMTGCTTCCATATCTTGGTTKTTGAGGGMAAGTTGCAGGTGTAAATCTTCGGKTCATGTGCTCAACATTGSTCTTCTTCAAACGTCTGGACAAGGTAGGATTCCAACCTTCTCTTGTTAGCATTTTCATTTATATAGCATACTTGGGATTAGAGTTGATTTCTAGGTGTCGTTCCATCTGTTGTGGTTTTCCCCTAGCCATAGAGAGATTTTCCTCGTAACAAAATTGGCGAATCCATTGGGGAAGATATCCCTTTTGGGGTATTGGGTGTTTTTTCTCCTTTATTTGCTCTCTATTTTTATGAGTTTCGGTGTCGCTTGTTGCTTGACAGCCTTTATTTTTCATTGTATCTGAGTTTCTTGGCCTAACCCTTACCCAGACAGTGTCTTCTTTGTCATACATGGATTTTCCCTCGACGGTCGCATACATATGTGAGTTGTCTTTCTTTAGGGTGTGTACATATGCCTCTGAGTCATTTTGGTTGAGTTTAGTTTTTTCTTGGTGAGTTTTGCTGGTTGTTGAGACTTATTAGGTCCCTTTTTCTGACTGTTAAGTGCCTATAGAGTGATAGGAGGTCGCTTTATTGTTGAATCTTTTGGGTGAAATCTTTTCTTGTCATTTTTCCCATTCATTGTCCTTCCATCCAAGTTTGGGTAGTAACTTATTGGTGTCCTTCTTGTCTTGTCTCCTTTTTCTTGCAGTAGCGTCTTCCTATGAGGTTGTTATTCAATCCTTGCATTTTCATTTCATTATATCGAAAATACAAAAAACAATTGTTGCTTTTTTACATATTGCTTATATCATTTTCACTTTTGGATACTTTACATTAGTTTTGGAATATTAGGAAAGATTGCACTTCATTGAAATTTTAGATATTGTATCTTAGAAACAACATTTAGAAGCATACCATCTCTTTGAAAATCAGGACTAGTACTTAGAAGTGTTTTTACATTTTCTTCTTTTTATATATGTTGAGTCATAATACCATAAGTTTCACAATTGCACATATTGAGTAAGAAGAAGCCATTAAAATTAACGCTGAATAATTAAAATTGATTAGAAACGAATTTATTTTCCAGGGTACAAAAACAAGTGTAGGACCTAGAGCCTTGGAATAGGATTTTGTGAGTAAACTTCTCCAAGGCTATAAAACTCAACGTATATGTCTGAACAGGGAGTGGTGAAACCCATTGTATAATTGGTGTCCTTAGGAGGCTCCACTCACACCAGAGTTAAGCACGATTTCACACGAATTTGGTTGTAGAGATATCCCTCTAATACCTTCCTAGCGTTAGAGATATTTCTGAGGTTCTATTCGTATGTGGGGGTCTTGTTAGTGCCCTTACCTCCTTAAGAGGTGGTTCTTTTGATATTGCAGGCTTTGATACCCTACCCATACGATGGAACGGAATTGTGACTGCTCACCTGAGTATTGGTTATATCATGGTGACTTTAGTTGCTTGAACTAGGTAGTCGCATAAGTTGCTTGCAGGGGTTATTTTGCAGGTACCCTTAATCGGATAGGGATCAGACAACACACAAACTTTATGGAGTATTTTATCTCTGAAGGAATCTGTCTGACTACGTTGTGAAGCCCACGAGGGTCCTTATAATTGGTTATGTTACCTCCACTCTATTTTTTGGGGGTCTCATCCCCACTTGGGAGAGGCATACCTTCTTTAGTTTAGGAGGTCCCTTCAGTCATCATATCATGTTTGTGTGCATTGGCCTTTATCTTTATTTAGGAGTGTTCTCTTTGATTATTAATCGACCTTAGGATTTTGTATTGTATATTGGGTTCTGATTTATTGTGGAGCAAGACCAGCCTCATCGTTGGTCTCTTCATCTTTTGAATCTACCACCATGAATATATCCTTTACCTAATCTGCCTCCTAAAATGTGTAGAGTTAATGATTGTGGTACATATATCTCCACTTCCCATGCTTGTGATCATCCTACCATGAGTATTGAGTCAAATATGAATGTCTTAGGAAGCCCTTCGACTTCTATATATGTTGTGATTAGAAGAGTCTCCTAGACTCCATCATCGTCAATTGTTTGGATTCTAGAGACTCCCTCACCTAATGCTACCCAACCCATGGTCTCTTCTCAACCTTGTGGGAACGAATCCTTTTGTATTTTCGAGTGGTATGTTGAATCATAGTACTCAATCAATTCCTTCGGCCATGTTATCCCCTAGCCTAGGGATAACTAAGGATATCATGTCTTGAGGCCCACAAGTCCTAGACATGGAGTTTTGAGAGACAAATGACTTGATCATGGCCTTAGAGGGTCCCTCTTTTCTTCAATCCAATGCACGTATCACCAGCTACAGTATCCATCACACTAACCACGTCCTGATGTAGCAGTGATTCTTACTCCATGAGGTAATGAGTCTGGGTATCATGGTATGTATCACTCTGATTTTTGAAGCACTTGAACATGTTGTATTGAATCCATTTTCATTTCATGAACTATGCTTGGAAATTATGCTATTTTCCTCGTTCATACTTGGAAGGGTGACATGGTTCCCTAGTAAGTTGATTTCCCTTTAGGATGGGTTTCTAGTGGCTGGATCTGTGAAAATTCACCGTCTGTTTCCTCCAACCTTACCACTTTCCATATGTATTCCTTCTATCTTGATTCTCCCCTATCCTTGTTTGGGCATTGGGATTGGCTACACTAGGAAGGGTTGTTCCTTACCTCAAGGAAAGAAGGGGATAAAGGCATAGAGGGTAAAAGTAGTTGGAAAGAGTTAAAATCCAATTTTGAAACCTTCGATATGATTTTCCAAGGCATCCTTGAGAAAGAAATGAAAATATTCTCAGTAAGAAAAGGGGACCCACAAGATAACATAAACACTCAAGGTATTAGTTGAAGGATAGGAGGTCTCATCATGAGCCAACCTATTATGACCATGGGCATGTAGCGGTATGACATTACCACCTATATGGTCACCAAACCAAGGTAGTGTCTCTTGGTGTCATAGCCAAGAGAAAGAGTATCTCATCACGAGCCAACCTTCTAATTTCTGTGAAATGTTTGTCGATAACGTTGTCACCTCGGGTCATCAAGCTAGGATAGTGGCCCTCAACTATTTCATTGAAGCACAAGAATAAAATATCAAAAGAAATAAAGCTAATAATAAAAGGCAATGAATGGGCTAGGAAAGAATTTCATTCATGACAATGTACAACTCGCCTTCCACAAAGGCACCCACAGGTAAGACTCTACATTTCCCTATTATCACATGCACCCCATGCCCAAATATTTACCCCATACCACTTCATACACTTACATGACTTGGACCAGATCCCACCCAGGAAACACCCCAAACTTAAGGGAGGTTAGACCAATAGGACAACCTCAGACCTTCTCCAAACCTAACTTGTCAAATTCCATAACTGTTGGAAGATTGGTTGTTTTCATTGATGTCACCCCTAGTCATTGGTTGTAGTCATTGATGTCAACCCTAGCCATTGGATTTTGTACCCCACATTTTATCGAAGTAGATAGACATGAAGTAAAATACACGTGTAAATACAACACCCATGGATGGATAGTATAATTCATGTTGCTTTCGATGGTATGTGGCATGTCACGTGGATCCTCACAATTGAGGAGAAATGAATTTTTGAAGATGACAATGTGAATTGAAGAAGAAACTACATGTCGGCCCTAATGTTAAAATAAAGTGACATAAAGGGTATAAATACATATCATTATACATTCATTTTTTAACACACACAAGTTTTTTAATGAACAAGGAGTTATAAGTTGAATTTCAGAGGAAATATGAAGTAAAGAAGGTTGAATTTCAAGGGAGGATGAAGTCTTTTGGTGATGTGTTCTAGGGTATGTTATTTACAACTCATCTTACCATTTTCGCTATAACTTTGTTTATAGAACGATTCAGATGGTGAAATTTGTAGGATATTGAGAAGACATATCTAGGTACATGTGGTAAAAATTTCATCTATTTATTCGCTATAATTTTGGAGATACACTCTATGGAAGATAGGGTTTTTTACTAGTCCTGAAGCTAGTCATAAACATGTGTTTCAGGTAAAACAGTAATAACGTCTTCAAAGAGAATCCAAATGAAGTGAGACCAATTGCATTGGAAATATTACATGCTTTGGTTTCTTGTGTATGAATTTCAGAATTTGATGTTAAATATTGAGCACGGGGCATGCTGTACAACTTTGATCTCCTGAATAAACCAAAATTGAATAAGGTCTACCATTTTCTCTATAACTCCTTTTCTGGGAGGATTCGAGTGAAACTTGGAGGTGATTCAAAGAATACATTGAATAATATTATATACAGGATTATAGTATTCCAAGAAGTGAAGAATTGCATAAGTTGAAGAAGTCTCGAGAAGCATTATCAGGTTCTATGTGATGGTTGGTTGATGGTGATAATTTAATGTAAAGTTTCATTATATCTCATATATTATTGGGTGGAAGGAAGGATCAAGGATGGAGAGGTCAACCCTCTCTTGATATTTGAGGATTGTATCTTCCTTTTGGATTTTTATCCGTCCCTTGAACTTGGAAGTTGTAGCTTTCTTTAGAAGTCATTACTTCCTTTGAACAATAATTCATGATTTCTTTACATAAGTTTATTGTGCATGGTGTATTATGTATCTGTTCTATTACCTTTTATTGATCATTTGATATTCTTCATTTCTCATTGGATATATATTGGATACATAAATTGCTTGTAACAAGTAATCGGATTGAAGTTTTGAAAGTGTTAGAAGACTTCCTACCTTCAGAAACCAAAAAAGATTCACTTAGTATGAAGGAAACTACAGAAGAGTAGATCATGAACCCAAATGGACTACATCACAAAGAATATCTCTTACTCCCAGGTATCAAAATTTCTTTCGTGGTCATTGTTATACTTGCAAAATTTTTGGACATAAGGCAATTAATTGCGGAATCAAAGAAAGGAAAAAATATGCAAGAAACATGAATGGTGTAAATAGAATATATGGAAACAATCATGGATTTTTCAACATAAGTTATAATTCATTTTCCCCATTGATGGACCAAAATATCGTATGCTACAAATGTAATTATCTTGGTCACAAAGCATGAGATTGCAGAGATATGAATGAAGATGATCCTATTCCAAATGTCCATATGCCAACCACAATATGGATAAGTAAAGAGATTACAAACAATGAATATTGTCGAATAGCATTGACTGCTAAAGAATGTAAAGAAGAATATGAATGGTACATAGACAGTGGATGTTCTTCACACATGACCAGGGATCAAGACAAATTCTGCATCTTGAAGAGAAACGGTGGCAATGTTGCAATTGGAGATGACTCATCTGCCAAAATACTTGGAAAAGGTGTAGTAGAGCTAGGAAGCAAAAATTTAAAAGTGAAGAATGTCCTATTGGTTGAAGACTTGAAGCACAATCTCCTCAGTGTTAGTAAAATGTGTGATCCTAACTCACGAAGATGAAAAATCAAAGAAGAAGGTTCATGAAGATTGGTTGCAACTGCAACAAGAAGATCAATTAACATATACATCCTAGACCAAGAGAAGAGAAATAAGATTGAAGACACACAGAAGATATTGAAGGAAGAAAAAGACCAGAAGACCAGAAAGAAAAAAGAAGTGTTAGTAAGTGTTATATGTTCAGGGGGAGCATCCCCAAAGAAGAAGGTCACCTTATGCCATTGAACTCAGGGGGAGAAGCCCCACCCTTTTCCATTTATGTCAAACGGGGAGATAAATTGGGATCATGATTACAGGGGGATCATGAGTGTTTCCATCAATGACAAAGGGGGGTATTGTTGGAAGATTGGTTGTTTTCATTGATGTCAACCCTAGTCATTGCTTGTAGTCATTGATGTCAACCCTAGCCATTGTATTTTGGACCCCACAGTTGATCGAAGTAGATATACATGAAGGAAAATACACATGAAGATACAACACCCATGGATGGATAGTATAATTCATGTCGCTTCTGATGGTATGTGGAACGTCACGTGGATCCTCACGATTGAGGAGAAATGAGTTTTTGAAGATGACAATGTGAATTGAAGCAGAAACTACATGTCGTCCCTAATGTTAAAAGGAAGTGACATAAAGGGTATAAATACATATCATTATACATTCATTTTTAACACACACAAGTTTTTTAATGAACAAGGAGATAAAAGTCGAATTTCAGAGGAAATCTGAAGTAAAGAAGGTCGAATTTCAAGGGAGGATGAAGTATTTTGGTGATGTGTTCTAAGGTATGTTATTTACAGGTCATCTTACCATTTTATCTATAACTTTGTTTATAGACTTATTCATATGGTAAAATTTGTAGGCTATTGAGAAGATATATCTAGGTACCTGTGGTAAAAATTTCAGCTATTTATTCACTATAATTTTGGAGATACACTCTGTGGAAGATAGGGTTCTTGACTAGTTCTGAAGCTAGCCATAAACATGTGTTCCAGGTAAAACATTCATAACGTCTTAATAGAGAATCCAAATGAAGTGAGACCAATTGCATTGGAAATATTATGGGCTCTTGTTTCCGATGTACGAATTTCAGAATATGATGTTAAATATTGACTGTGGGGCATGTTGTACAAGTTCGCTCTCCTCAATAAACCAAAATTGAATAAGGTCTACCATTTTCTCTATAACTCCTTTTATGGGAGGATGGAAGGAGTGAAACTTGGAGGAGAGTCAGAGAATACATTGAGTAATATTATATACAGGATCAGAGTATTCCACGAAGTGAAGAATTGCAGAAGTTGAAGAAGTCTCAGGAATCATTATCAATTTCTATGTGATGGTTGGTTGATGGTGATAATTTAATGTAAAGTTTCATTATCTCTCATATATTCTTGGGTGGAAGGAAGGGGAAAGGATGGAGAGGTCAACCCTCTCTTGATATTGGAGTATTGTATCTTCCTTTTGGAGGTTTATCCCTCCCTTGAACTTGGAAGTTGTAGCTTGCTTTGGAAGTCATTACTTCCTTTGAACAATAATTCATTATTGCTTCACATAATTTTATTGTGCATGGTGTATGGTGTATCTCTTCTCGTACTCTTTATTGATCATTGGATATTATTCATTGCTCATTGCATACATAAATTGCTTGAAGTAAAAGTTGTAACAAGTAATCTAATTGAAGTTTTGAAAGTGTTAAAAATTGTACTTGATACTGATTCACCCCCCTCTCAGTATCAACAATAAAATCTTTGAGCATTTTTTTGGGGCTAAGGGGGGTTTAATGCACATGTTTGGGTAATTTAATTATTGGATGTGATTTACATGCTATGATCCTTGTGACTTATGAACCCCTGGAGGGTGTACATGTTGTTTCTACAGGACTTTTACCAGTGGAAAGGTACACATTAGGTAATGATTAGCTCGGACCTTCATGGGGGCTCAAAGCCCATAGATGGATGATGAAACCCCAGCCAGGGGTAAGAAGAGATTGAATATTTGCACCAGATAAAGGAAGGACGTTGCCTTTGGAGGCATTATGGAAGACCTAAAAATAAGGTCCCATGCTCCTCCCACCTAATTGTTTTTCTTGGGAGGCCTTGGATGTCACTTTTGCAGCCCTAGACGTCACATGTCAGTTGGGTTGTTACCTTGGAGGCATTCATGAGGCCATTAGCACGTGTGGGTAAATTTTAGGCCTTTGGAGGCCTAGTGTTTCATCTCCTTTTCCCAGCATTCCACACTTGAGGACCAATGTCACCCTAGGAGGGCATGACATCACCTTTAGAGGCCTAATTAGATGCAAATTGAATTTATTTTGGTAAAAGTGTAATTTTTTAGTAAATTGGCCAAGTCGGACTTGATTTTTAGCTAAAATTAATTAAAGATCAAATTGTTGTATAAATAAACATAAAGTGACATGCATTTTCATCATAACTTGTCATTGGACAAGAAGAGGGATGAAATATGTTCCCCTCCTGGGTTATTGGTTGAAATAAGGAGGTGCCACTCTTGTTTAAGGCTTATCTTTGCAACTTGAATCAATTTTTGAAGTTTTATGGTGATCTTGCCTGGTATATTCATGATTATTCTTTTATGCAAGTAAATAGAACCTACATTTTTTTCATCTATTGAATGGTTTTATTTGCTCGTACAAGATTATGAAATTGCATGGTGTATTTAATGCTTGAAGTAAGAAACTTAAGATGTTGCTTTCTTACTTTTGTATTTGCCAAGATTTCACTAAATTGATCTAGTAATTAGTGAAACCCTAGAGCCCTAAAATGATAGCACTGTAGAGGTTTGCATTTGGTTATTGTTGCATAAGTATTTACTCCATAAAAAGGCTAAGGAGAGCAAGGTGTTAGGGCCTAGAAGTGCCTACACCCTAACACTTTGTTTCTTGAGGTCAAAATCTAGGAGGACTTAAGTTGCTAATCCTCCTAGACTTTTTCCCTCTTAGAATTTTGTGTATTATCATTAATTAGCAGACTTAGAAGAAGCCACCATATTTGAACCCATTACCCTAGAAAGGCACTAGTCCTTGTTTTCTTCCATTTAACAAGCAACCTTAAAGCTTTCAAACTCTCTTTTCAACTTGACAATTTCACTAACTTATCTTGTTGTTGCTACAACAATCATTTTGCAGCTCTAACAAGAATACTAACTAAGCTAACATACCCAGAAATTTGCACTAACCCAAGTGTCATCACCCTAGGGTCTAGTCTTCCCCTTGCTATCTTTCCAAATTGAAAATTCTGAAGTTGTTACCGATGTCATAGTTGTTTTTATATCCACTGTTTCAGCCCCTAACAGCCCTAAAAATCATCCATAAAACTATTGAGCATTTGTACTAAGCAAACTATAATCATTGGATATTGAAGTAGTTGTCTTATTGCTTTATTATAGTACTTTTATGAAGTGGTTTCTATTGATGACATCATCATTAATTAGTGTTATTATAAATGTTTGGTTTCTATTGATGTCATCATCATTTATTGACTTGTATTAATCTTGAAAATCATGAGTGACAAAGTATTATCAAGTTTGCAAGACCTTTTATATATTTTCTTGTCATCATAACTTGAAATTTTCAAGATACATTGTTGCTACTATAATCTCATCTTTATTGTATATAACTTGTTCTAGCAACACATAATTTGTCTAAGAAGTCATTGATTATAATCGTTGATATCATTGTTACTACTAATGTTTGATGTTTCAATGGTAAAGGGCAGGTGCACACCCACTTTCACTTTCCCATATCCCTTTAAACTATACCCAAGTGATTTCTTCTGTTGAGTGACCTAGAGAGAGGGATGGGTTTTCACCATGTCTTTCTACCTTTCATCAACCAACTAGGTCCGGGGACGTCTCCCTTAGAGTAAGTTTCTTCTCCTCCTAAATAAAAAGAGGTATATTAATGGGGTGACAATGATAGGACTACCTTTGTGTTACGTCAATCTAGGCCCACTTGCCTTTAGGCTTTGGGAAAGTATAGATTTTGTGATAACATTTTTGGCACCGTTGTCGAGGAACATTGAGTCAATCTTCCTCGAACGAAATTTTTCAGTAAGCCTTTATCCAAATCCTTCATTCACAAAGAATACATGGCGACTCCACTGAGGGTGATTCCTTCATCCCTTTGGTGATATTAAAAAATATTATCTGGCAACTCTACAAAATTCAGGGAGATATACCAATCCTCCCAAGTTTTACAAAAGAAAGCCTCCCTGAAACTCTCCTGTAGTAAAATCATTGTTTGGAGGTAATCTTCCATTAAGCACAATGTCTAACACTCAAACTCAGACCCATTATCCAAATCGGGTTAATAACCAAAAACAATGGTCATCCAAACTTTTTAAGTCAATAGACATGACAAGCATTCTAGGATACCCTTAGAAAATGCCCCCTAGGTATGAGAATTTGTTGCCTAAGTTCATTGGTAATGATGTAGTCAGCATTGAGGACCATATGAGAAATTTATGGGCCTTTTTCCAACTTCATCCCACCAGTGATGATGTTGAAGACTTAGCAATGAAGTTTTTTTTTATACCCTCTATGATAGTGCTAGAAGATGGTATAACGGTCTTCATAATGCTAGTATTACATCTATGGATAAATTAGAAGAATAATTCCTCAAAAGATAGAGTGTTAAGGAAGACCCCAACATGTTACTAGAAAGTCTTAACAACATCATAAAAGCTGAGAATGAAACTGTTAGGGAATTCCATGATAAGTTTGAGAGGCTAGTACAATAGATCCCAACAAGCCACCATCCTTCAAACAACTTTCTTCTCTTTCTTTACACCAAAGCCTTTACAGGACAAATGGGTTTCCTTATCAGAGACAAATCTCCTAACACAATCTAAGAATCCCATGAGATGCCTATGAAGATTGAAAATAACCTATCATCATCCAAAGTAGAACCCTTCTCCTCCCCAAGAGTCAAGATGGATGATAAACCAAAGGCGGTCTACAATGATAAGTTTGCCTCAGTTATTGGTGCTATCTTGGTGAAGCTACAATTGACTATAGATGACATGGTAAAAACCCAAGAGTTAATAATGAATAGTATTGTTAACCTAGAAAGATCCCAACAACAAGATTCTATACCTCTTTATAAAGGGAAACTTCAAAGGGGTGGTCAAGGTTTCAAGCCCAAAAATGATCAAGAGGTCCCTAACACTTTAGCCCCCACAAACATGGTAGAAGAGAACCCATGGTGTTTCCAATGCAGAGAATCACATTGGGAGCATGAGTTCCCTTTGAATAATGGGGAACATGATCAAGTCAACATAATCAACATACCATTGAAGAGCCATAATATTTCCTTAATATCACACCTAAAGAACATGAAGAAGGGATAAAGGAAGCAACCAGGAAGGTTAGGATGAAGGTAATCAATAGACTTGATCAATAGTCAAGAGAGAAGTTAAAAAAACAAGAATTCCAAGTGTATACAAGGAAAAAGAGAATGAACCAACCTTACTCTACTGTAACTACAACTTCATAACCAAAACCTCCACCTATGAACATACTCCTTCCTAAGACCTCTTCTAAGGCTAACAAGGTTGACTTAAATTTTGACTTGGAAAGCACATTGGCCAAAATGCATGTAACAATCCCATTGAAGGAAATTATCAAAGTTACATCCATGAAATAAAGGTTTTTGAAGTTCTTAAATGTGTTGGATGAACCAATAGACCCTCCTATTATGTTACAAGCATATCATTTCAGGGTTCAATACGATGGACACCCACCTTTCTTTATGCCATTGATAGTAAATAACTAATGTCTCGACAATGGTATGCTTGACTCAAGAGCAGGTGCCAACATGATGTCTTTGAAAGTTATGGAGCAATTGGGCCTAAATACTACATGGCCTTATAAAAATGTGTGTGGTTTTGAATCCAAAGTCATACCTACTCATGGGGTAGTTGAGAATGTTGAGGTACACCTTGGTAAATATCCTAAGAGAGTAATCCATATGGATGTTGTGGTGGTAGATGTCCCTGATGTATGGGGCATGCTTTTGTCCAAGAATTTCGTTGCAATGTTGGGTGGCACCCTAGAGATGGATTTAACGTATATCATTGTGCCTATGAAATATGGGATGATTGCACGCCTTCCAAATACGCCAATGGACAAGGCTCATGTACAAGAGATTGACAATGATACTAAGATCATTGAAACACATGAACCAATTAAGGAAATCCTTCCTGCGTTTTCTCCAGAGGATTTTCCTTTCACCAGAGAGGAGGATTTTGATGAGATACAATGTCCAAAGAAACAAGAGTATTAACAACTCTTAGGTAAATATAAGGACAAATAAGTCGACTCTGTCAAATTACTAAAGAAAGGGGATAATGATATATTGATTAAACCAAGCCAACAAGAAGTCCTTACAGCTGAATCCCACCCTCCTCCCTTAAGACAATACACCAAGGTGATATAGGGAACAACGAATTTTGAATCAAAAGGGTATCAAGGAGGACACACGGTATGGATGTGGGACACTAAGAAGGGTGAGCCTAACATTGTTAAAGGGAATGCACAATTTTGGCTTGGACCTTTTAGAATCAGAATGAAGTCAGTTAATGATGCCTACTATTTATCTACGCTTGAAGGGAGAAAACGTCCATTGCCAGTTAGTGGATGCCCCCTCAAACCCCATCATGGGGAAGATACTTGAATTCACAGGTAAGTACAAGTAAGTTAAAGTGGGTAGGCATTTGCATCCATTGTATATACCATTTGCATATCATGTTAGCATAGTTGTAGTTGCAATTTTCATATTGTCTTGTTTCATTATGTATATATTATACCCATAATCATATGTTAGACTAGATATGATTTTATCATATATGGACGAAGGGGTGATATCACCACCCTAGGGATTATCGATATCTTTTGTTGAGATTTAGCGGCATAGGTCATACAAGAGATGTTGAGGTTCTCATGCACTCTACGGTGAGCACATGTCCCTGAGTTGGACCAGATGTTATCCCCTAGCCTAGGGGTAACTGGGGATATCATGTCTCAAGTCCCACAGGTCCTAGACATGGACTACCAAGAGCCAGATGACTTGAGCATGGCCCCGGAGGGCCACTCTTTTCTTCAGTGCAGTCCACATATCACCAGTAGTAGTATCCATCACACCAGCCTAGTCCTGAAGTAGTAGTGAGTCTTGCTCCATGAGGTAATAAGTTTGGGTATCATGGTATGTATCACTCTGATTTTTGAAGCACTTGAACATGGTGTATTAAATCCTTCTTCATTTCATGACATTTTCTTGGAAATTATGCTCTTTGCCTCATTCATGTTGGACATAGTGTCATTAATGTGTTGTCATTGATGTCAAACAATATGAAAGTATGCAGATATTAAATCTCAGGAGGGTTAGCGAATGAATATTAGAATTTGAGAATAGATTATGCACATGAAGCTCAGATTAAAGCATGTAGAGATTAAATCTCAGGAGGGTTAGCGACTGAATATCAGAAGCTCAAAAGAGATGACACACATGAAGCTCAAAAGGGAAAGCACATTGTTGTCATGGAATTCAGAAACAGAGAATGACTTGGATGATGTGTTGTAGTCTCATACGGTGTATACTATGATGGTAAACATGATCAATGGAAAGACTGAGTAGTCGATCGATGCAGAGGAAAAGGTGAGAAGCCTCAGCAGTCGTCTGATCAAGAAATTGACGGTGTTGATCGTCTCATGTAACGGGATTTATCCCACATTGGAAGTGTGAAAAATGTTATGTGGGTTTATATACACAACACTCTCCACAGCTTATCGATGCATAGTGCAAGGTTATGGTGGGGGCTCTAGGTGCTTGGACTCCTCGAGAAGCTCACTAGCCTGGAGCCCAGGACAACCTGTCAAGCCCCCTACCTTTTGGTCAAAGAAACAATAACTGTCAATCTGATGACAAAGGTTCTCGGTCATTCATTGGAAATATATTATATATATATATACATTGCGCATCGGTCATATGAGTGATATTGGGTTTAAGGACCATTGGAGGATTGGTCAATGATCAGATTAAGGCGTGACCGTTGGATACTTAAGCGCCAGATCAAGGGCAGGGATTGATTGTGGAGCATGAAGGGAGAATTAAACTATACGTTATTTATAATCCCGCAATTATTCTAGATCGTCAGATCTCATCGATTCAAAGATCAACAACTATGGTTGAGTCACCAACAATCGCACAACTTCAATTGCAGATTTTGGGCGATGAATTAAACCACTCCCAAGTTACGGTTCCACAATCCACATCAACCATTGGATCAAGTTAAGTGGAAGGATGGGATAAGTAAAGATGAATACCGTCTGATATGAAGTCCCGAACTAAATGAGGACCTTCTGATCTATTCAAAGCACGCCAAGGTAGGAGTGGTCAACTTCGGCACTGACCACTTCAAGAGAAAAGGGTTGAAAACAAGTAAGATCACCCGAAGGCTGAAGTATCGAAGAAAATGTGAACCGTGTGATATGAAGAAAACTTCAGGAAATATTAGAACCATCATATCATGTTTAGTGGAAGGATAGAGTAAGCCACAAATGGCCCAAAATCTCGAATAGTTGAATTTCCGACAGTCATTGGATTGGGTTAATCCTTTTAGGGTTAAAGAGTGACCATTGGATGAAGTCAAGTTACTCGAGGTTTACACTTTGGGGAATCTCACTTCGGGAGAACTGGGAAGTGGAGAAATCGAATTACCCGAAGTCTCGAAGGTCAAAGTTATGAAGTCACGAGGATAAGACGTGTATCACTCACATTGAGAGCCCACATCATCAACAGTGACGTCAGCAAGGAAACATGGCATAATCAGCAGATGAAAAGTGTCAAGGGCCCATAGGTAATTTAAGAATATGTAAGCCATGAATCTAGGTGACATGTGTCAGCCACTCAGGAAGTGCCACATCAACAAGTGACATCAGCAAGTTATGTCACTCTGGGAGTTTTTACTTCAGGAGTTTCACCACTAGAAAATGCCCTAAGTCCCAAAGTTCAAAAGGCCGAAGTCCCGAAGTGGACATGAGTCGTCTAATCTGAAGAACACTTTGGGATCATTCTCAACCATTGAATATTATGGACACATGTCTATTATTCGGGAGATTTGTAAAGAGGATGGAAGTCGTGAAGGACGAAGTCCTGAATTCTCGAAGTAAACGAGAATCATCCATCTCTTCATGGAAAGTAAAAATGTGACCATTGATTTTATTAAGAGATCAAGCACTCGCTTGGCCTAGAGCATGGTCACCACCTGTGGTCATATGGAATAATATAAATAAAGGTAAAATATAATACATCGCTTAAATTGATAAGCATGTGGTTTTGCATTGTCGGTCATATGTAAATGGTTTGAAGGAAGCGCCTCAATAGAACTCGGTTTCTACATTATTTGCAGAGATTTGGAATCGAGTTAAAAAGGAAATCGATCCATACCTGTGATCAATTAATGAAAAGCATGTTGACAATTAAAAATTGTCAACGAAGTTTTGCCCACAAAGTGTTGCTAAAGCCTATTATTATAAAAACAAAATAATACTAGTAGGTAGGACCCCCTTGAACTATTGGAGAGTAGATCTGTTCATTTTTTATGTTATGATGATGTGCGGCATAACTTACATGGTTGATGAAGATCTTGTTATTATTGGTTATGGTTTGAGCTTATGAAGCGTTGATTCCTAATGTTACTACAGCCTATTATATTCATTAATGTCATTGTTGACTGTTCTTATCACACCTGCATAACAAACATGTTAGTAAGATTACATGAAGGGAATTTTTGAGAGAGGCAAAATACTAGAACAAATGCAAGGGAAGGGGACCTAGTTCTACAATATCACATGTGAATAACTTAAAGGAAATGAGAAACAATCGCAAGGGGAAGATTTTAACGCTATCCTAACTATACTACATGCATGAAAATACTTGATGATTATTTATAAGCCCTAGCTAGCAAGCAAATGGTTATGAAATTGTGATTGAATTACATGTTTAATATGCATATGGTGTGAAATGTGGTGGTGCACTTGACAAGGTGGTGAACATTAATGGTTTTGTGATTTTGTTTGAGTTATTTATTAAGAAATTGGATATATGATATGGAAAGTGCATTTGGCAAGTGACCTATGCAGATTCCAACGTAGAGTTAAATTAATGGCATTAAATGGGAGTTGGTTGGCATGTATTGATGAGTAAATGAATTGTGGGTGGAGTTGATGTGCATTTATTGCATGTCACCTTTACCCCTCCTGTTAGTCGCCACCCTAATCGGGCTATTGTTTTATCTTTCCGTTGTGGTTATGATCCGAAATTTTAGCAGGAAGGAATTGCTCGAACAACTCTCGTTTTAAGGAATTCAATCACAGGTATGTCATTTTTTGGCCATTCATGACTCTGCTCTGGTTATGAAATGATTACTGGCTCAGGTGTATTGGGTTGTGTTTTCCTGAGTGTTGCAACTGTGTGAAATTTGGTTATTGTTGGATGGTTCCTCCTGCAATGATATTGAATTCATAAAGATTATTAATCATCTTGGGTGATAGCTCTCT
>SNQJ01S0108990.1:29425-43733 GCA_010110895.2 Picea sitchensis
TCTTGTTGTCAAGTGTTTTTGTCACTTCAAAGTCCCGATCCCCGATACTTCATGAAGAAAATCAACGCTCCAGATCACTTCTTAACTTAACGACTGCGATTAAATTGTGAATTCTCATATCAGGATTTCAGAATTCTTGTTGTCAAGTGTTTTTGTCACTTCAAGGTCCCGATCCCCGATACTCCATGAAGAAAATCAACAGTCCAGATCAAAGCTAGATCTAACGGCTTAGATTTCATCGCGATTTTTCATATTGCGATTACACCCTCTTCTCCTTGCTCTTTAAAGACCGTGCAGGTTCTCCTCGATCCAATGGTGGTCGGACCCTACGCTCAGATCTGACGGCTGAGATCTGTCTCCCTCTTCAACGATCAGAGATTCTTCTTCTCAAACTTTCGCTCATTCGCTTCCTTCGATCATTCACTGCCTTCGATCTTTCACTGCTTTCGATCATTCACCTCTCTGAACTTATCTTCTGTTTGCCTGTCAATTACAAACGTGTTGTTCTCATGTCATCTTCACTGTTGCCATTAATGACAAGCATTTGCTGTCTATTAACTGTCTTCAATTACAAACTTGTTGTTCTCATGTCATCTTCACTGTTTCCATCAATGACAAGCATTCACTGTTTGTTAACTGTCTGTTAAATATTTTCCAACATAGGTCCCCTTCCCTTGCATTTTTTCTAGTAATTTGCCTCTCTCAAAATCGCCCTTCATGTAATTTTACTAACATGTTTGTTATGCAAGTGCGATAAGAACATACAACAATGAAATTAATGAATATCATAGGCTGTAGTAACATAAGGAATCAATGCTTCATAAGCTCAAACCATAACCAATAATAATAAGATCTTTATCAACCATGTAAGCCGTGTCACACATCATCATAACATAAAAAATGAACAGATCTTCTCTCCAATAGTTCAAGGGGGTCCCACCTACTAGTATTATTTAGTTTTTATAATAATAGGCTTTAGCATAACTTTGTGGGCAAAACTTTGTTGACAATTTTTAATTGTCAACAAACTGGCGAGTCCATAGGAAAATTTGTTTTCAACAGATTTAGAACTCATAACTCATGGTTTCCTAGACCAAAACAACAGGTCAAGAAGATATAGCTCGGATGATTATACAATAGGGGAAGTGAGTGGATTTAATGGAAATATGACCGAGAATTTTGTGATAACTCGGGAAAAAAGTTAAGTATGAGGGTTTTTACCACTGTATGCATAATCATTCGACATGAATCTGTTCTTTAACTTGTAAGGAGAAAATTTCTAGATTTTCTCTTAAAATCTCAATGGATGAAGAAAAGGCGAGAATAAGCGGGAGACAACCAATTCTTTATAAGGCAACAGTGGAAATACATAACAATTTCAAGGGTCGTTCAGAGAAAACATCATAACAACCATGTAATCTTGATTGTTATTGACTAACCATGCTTCGCAGAAGTGTTGCTATGGCAGAGTTGATCCAACCTCTTATTTTGACCAAATTAACTAAAAGATGATAAGGACAAACTCATAACAAAAATAAAATCATAGAATTTAAAACTACAAAAATAAAATGTCTGAAAGTAAAAGTAGCAGGAATTTGTTAAAAACAGAAAGCAAAAATCAAACTATTGCAAAGCAGAAATGAAATGACAGAAATGTAAAAACAAAAAAGTAAATAACTAAAAACCCAATTTATTATTTATGTACAAAAGGAAGGAAAATAATTCTTGGGGTCAGGTGGGATGACATTTCGCATAGAGGAATGCATAATCTATTTTATATGTATGATTCATGAATTGAAATATGATGCATAAAGCATATTCGTCACGCTGCCAACCAACAAGTGCATGTAGCAAGGGTAGTGAGCCTATTAAGACCCCCCAAAAATGATTACCATCTTGTAGGACGTTCCAACCAACAAGACGAGATTTCGACTGGATATTGAAAACATGCACATGATCCATAACATTAGAATGGTGGTTAGAAGTTTTGATGAAGAGGGTGGAGTTAATGGGCTTTTAAAGCATTATAAGGTCACCATTTACAATCTCTTGATTAGGAAAAGAAATACCATGCACCGAGGGAGAAAATAAAGGATTCAAATGCATAGAATTTCTTTCAAATTTACCATCATCAAAAGAAATCATGCATTCAAGGGAGACTTGACTATCGTCATTGATTTCCTCAACCTCTCTGAATTGAAACAATGGGTTTGCGAAGGGATTCTGCAATGTAAAAGCTTGATTATTCTCATGGGAATTTTCAAAAGAAGGGCCAACATAAGAACCTATATGGCCGCTTGAATCCCCTCTTTCATCTTTTTCAGAATAGTCATGAGAAATATGAGGGATAGTGCTATTCAAATTAAGAGAATCTTCCCTGCCAGATTCATCCATTAAGAGTACTTCATTAGACACAGGTTGATCTTGAGTGGGATATGCTTCAAAAAGGTCATCATTAAAGGGAAAGGCATCAAATAAAGTATTTTCAAGAGTAGGATTAGTAGGCATAACGGGTCAATAATCCTTACAATCCCCTGTGAATATAGCACTAGGAGATGCATGATCGGTATCCTGCATGCCTGTCATGAAGAGAGAGGGATTTGTGTGATATTCATTTTTAGATTTTAAGAACAACCCGTAGGTCAATTGCTCGTGAGGACCATAGCAGAAGTCACATTGAGGAGGGTCAATGATGCTTTCAAGTAGAAACACAAAGTGATGAAAGATAGGTGGAGGAGGAAAATCGATAAGAAACTTTACAAAAACTGATTCTCCAGTGAAAATTTGACTAGATAATTTATGTCTAGACCAATCTCCTACTTTACCACGAAGGGAAAGTGGAAAAATATCCGCAGAAGTATGTATATCATAAACTCCAATAGATTGACAGAAGCTAAGGAAATCATCAATATGGTTCTGAGAATATTCCCATAAGTTACCCTCGAAAAGAGGACAACTAATCGTTGACAATGAGCTCGAACTGGATTTATGCATGATCATGCAAGATATGACTTGATAAGGTTGTGAGAAAAAAGAAAAACATAAAATAAAAGAATATAAATAGTAGATACAAAAATACAAGGTAAAAACAGAAGAAACCAGGGAAATAAAGATAATGAGTGTTTTTTTTTTTTTAGATTTTCCCCAGTATGGTTGCCAAATAAATGTTGAGGAAAATATATGAAATGATCTTACTCAAGCATTTTCATACTTTACTTGGCTAAAGCAAAGTATACGGGAATATCACCCTATGTTTATAGCCAACAAAATATCATCCTAACTCACAAGTATTAATTACGAGTGCTTAGGCTAGTCTTTTATCAACAAAAGCTTGCTGGAAATCACTTTTTAAGTAATTTTCTGAATATAACAGTTGTTGAAATAAATGTAAGAACAAAAGTAAAGATGCCAAGATGATAATCAAGACAGATGAGACATAAAGCAATCCTTTATTTCATTCCAGTTCACCAAATAGTCATTTTCTTTACAAAATCTCATACAAAAATATTAGACCAAAGTCAAACTTAGACATCCCCGATGGAACATACGAAAGGAACTCTGACATAAAACCAAAATTGAACTTTAAAAGATGGATCAACTTGCCACAAATTGCTGCTCACTTGACTCTGCACAATAGCCTTTATCACTCATGAAAATTAATTCACAAATAAACAAGTCTACACAGACTATCAAAGACAAATCAACACCTCTGAAAAACAAGTATCTGAATGATTTGATTCAGCCATGAATATTGTTGTCTGCAATAAGACCCCACTATCAAAAAAGAGAATTAGGATTTGATGAATATACGAATGAATGAAAACTGAACTATCTCAACAAAACTCAAAGAGAAAACCTTAGCATGCTTCTGCTTCTATCCTCTCCTTGTTCCTCCCTTTCTTCTTTATTTTAACAAATTAGAATTGGTTGAGGTAGTTGAACCAACTCATTAGTTAAGTTAATTAAAAGACTCAACTAACTTTAGTTAGGGGGAAAAGTCATAATTATAATTAAGGGTCATAATTAAATAATAACTAGTAGGTGGGACCCCTTGTAACTCCCTTTGGTTCATAACAATCATAACACAACCATTAGTTAGGAAAAAGACACCTCCTTATGCTTCCCATAAACATATTTACTTTTGGCAATTAAAACACATGAAATCCAGAATTTTTCAAAATAATACTCATATATCCAAAATAAATATGCTGTCCAAAGATCCCCAAAGTCAACTGTCATAGAACAATAGATATAATGAAAAAAATAGAAACCATATTTTCCAGTCTATGATGCAACCCTTCCTTGATTGCTATTGTCACCTTTTTATTTTCCTAAATTTTCCTTTGGCTGTGCAGAGCCTTTAGGCCTAATTTCACTGATCACGTGGGAATAATCATACCTCAAAGGCATCCGGGAAGACAGAGATTTGTCAGAGCCATTGGAGGGTGAGGAAGGGGAAACAATGGCTTTTCCTTTGTTAAGTGCATGGTGTGCCTCAGTTTTCAATCTCTTTCTAGCATGGGAGGATTTCACTGGGGAGCAGTCAGGGGAAACTTGGGCAATAGGGTTAATAGGCGGAGGAGCAAGCAAAGACAAGTTGGGCCAGCCACGATGTTGGGATACTGCCGGGTGGAGAATCTCCTGCCATCCATCATTTTCAGGGACCTTGGGTCGTAATGAGACATGAGGAGGTACATGGATACCTGGTGCTTGCGGGGCTTGGAAGGGAGGCCTTTAGGTTGGACTATTCCTTGCCCAATCCAATTAGAGAATATGGCATGAAACAATTGGCCAAGCTCTTCTGAATAAGTTCAAAATGTATGGAGAACATGGGCCTTCTTGGGCCTTGATTCCAATTACATCTACCTCTGTTTCCTCGACCATGGCTACCTCAGCTGGAAAAACTCATCCTGCATGTGTGATCGATTAGCAAATAGTCTTTTAGATAACCATACATGACAACTCTTAGAAATATTAAATAGATTTGGCTAATAAATGTATGAAACTCATGCAATCCAATCCATACAAATTGTTTTACTATTAATCAATGAGCAGGGGGGTGAAAAAGGGTTTTGGTATATGTGAGGGGTTTGTATTGAACAAAAATATGATATAATTAAAGGGGAGAATACATGGTCATTGCTCGATGACAAAAACAATCAAATGTAAAGAAAACCAATAAGACCTCACTGCAAACCACACAAGACACTGCCACTTTCATCCATTTTAACACATAAATTCTCTTGACTGTAGTCAATCTCAGAACATGGAGTGATAAAATTAATATGGGAGGTGAAAGGGTTTGAAATTAGCGGAAAGTGAAATAATGGAAGGGGAGGAGAAAGATTATTGTTCATTAAATTAATCAAGTGATCCATAAAACATTCTGCAGTAAGAATATATGCACCAACCAACAATCATCATGACCAAATAACAATTACTGTGTACTTAACTAGTTCACTGTCCAATAATCAAATATCCAACACAGTGCCATCACAAGAAAGTATGTATTCGACACAATTTGTAAGAGGTTTTGGTCCCTTCATACACACACTCTGCATTTTATAACAATTTACGAACAATACCCATTTCCAATCTGTAACTATCAAAATCAACCACTGCCCATGTATTTCTTCAATCCACCCTAATACTCAAAAATCATGTTTTCAAATTAACAATGAAGTCACTATCACTACAATCAGGTCCATCAAAATGCCATGATATTTGTTAACATATATATAGGCAGAAACCAACGAAGATCAAACTGCAACCCGAATTGATATTCAAGCACACAACCAACAACCACTGTTTAGACACATGCTATGCACAGGGTAACTCGCCCAAGCAATGTAATTCTGCCACTGTAAAAAAATAAAATTCAATGTGGCTTAAAGAGATGGGCCAACCATCCAACCTGAAAAAAGTCTCTACAACATGCCCTTTATAACCAATGATCGATAAACATGATTAAAACTCTGTGAGACCCAAGCTACCCATACGATACACACTGCACAACCATCCAAAAAATGATGCAATATTTCCATTTTATAGAACCAAACACATAGCCACAACAATAGCTCAATTCATTGCTGAGTCATCAACCCAACACAATATTACTTCGATTTAGTCCAACTGTGATCAATTATGTTGTGCAATTTCAGGATTAAACAATCAAATAATCATAAGGATATAGTTCCCAAAGTCATCTAGTTCAATAATCGTTCGACCCCAAAAGGAAACCACAATTACCACGACCATTATTTATTTTGCAAACACACAACGCGACATGAGCAACATCAAGAATTTTCACCAATGCTAGTTGAACATTCAAATAATCATTAGTGCAAATACCAGTGACTGTGTTTCTATCAGACAACTCGTCACTGTCTTAAAAAATAACAACCTAACAGGTTGTGGCAATTACGCATACCCACACATCCAATCGTATCGGGGAAGAGGCCCTTTTCCATTAAAAATATTGAGCTATCAACATAAGGAGAGTAACTGTGTGCTTTGAAAGTGCAACTGATGGTGTAGGGTTTACCACTATTATAACCAAGCCAATGACTATATATCAACCAACATGACTGTCATACGACCAACTGGGCGAGCCTTTTCTCAAAAGAGTCGACAATTATACAACCATCCAACAAAACCTGAGTCATAAAACAATAGGCTAGGCTAGTCTTCTTGAACAATTTCTAGACTAGAGGGCCAAGGTTACTCCGTAGTCAACACAGGGAGATCAGATCCACTCTTATAATGGAAAAAATTCCAAGGCCATAATGCATACAAGGCGAACCACGACTCATTCGTGGTCGGGCACAAATCCATGACAAGGGCCATAACTGAAAAGTAGGGCTCTATTTTGGCCTGGAAAAGGTTATTTAATGTAGGTGGGGTATAGCCTTCATGTTCTTCGGTTAATCATCACAACATAGAGGTGAAGACAGGGCCGAGTAAGAACAATAAAACCTCGCTTCATGACCCTTAGTAGTGAAAACCACCAATGTCGAAGTGAACAAATCACAATGATGCAGGATTCCCTTAACCATTAAACCCGAAATCCAAAGAATGGATTTAGCGACAATGCGTACCCAAGACCAAACAAAAACCCTCCACTTAAACCAACAAGAATAATAGAGAGCTATCACCCAAGATGATTAATAATCTTTATGAATTCAATATCATTGCAGGAGGAACCATCCAACAATAACCAAATTTCACACAGTTGCAACACTCAGGAAAACACAACCCAATACACCTGAGCCAGTAATCATTTCATAACCAGAGCAGAGTCATGAATGGCCAAAAAATGACATACCTGTGATTGAATTCCTTAAAACGAGAGTTGTTCGAGCAATTCCTTCCTGCTAAAATTTCGGATCATAACCACAACGGAAAGATAAAACAATAGCCCGATTAGGGTGGCGACTAACAGGAGGGGTAAAGGTGACATGCAATAAATGCACATCAACTCCACCCACAATTCATTTACTCATCAATACATGCCAACCAACTCCCATTTAATGCCATTAATTTAACTCTACGTTGGAATCTGCATAGGTCACTTGCCAAATGCACTTTCCATATCATATATCCAATTTCTTAATAAATAACTCAAACAAAATCACAAAACCATTAATGTTCACCACCTTGTCAAGTGCACCACCACATTTCACACCATATGCATATTAAACATGTAATTCAATCACAATTTCATAACCATTTGCTTGCTAGCTAGGGCTTATAAATAATCATCAAGTATTTTCATGCATGTAGTATAGTTAGGATAGCGTTAAAATCTTCCCCTTGCGATTGTTTCTCATTTCCTTTAAGTTATTCACATGTGATATTGTAGAACTAGGTCCCCTTCCCTTGCATTTGTTCTAGTATTTTGCCTCTCTCAAAAATTCCCTTCATGTAATCTTACTAACATGTTTGTTATGCAGGTGTGATAAGAACAGTCAACAATGACATTAATGAATATAATAGGCTGTAGTAACATTAGGAATCAACGCTTCATAAGCTCAAACCATAACCAATAATAACAAGATCTTCATCAACCATGTAAGTTATGCCGCACATCATCATAACATAAAAAATGAACAGATCTACTCTCCAATAGTTCAAGGGGGTCCTACCTACTAGTATTATTTTGTTTTTATAATAATAGGCTTTAGCAACACTTTGTGGGCAAAACTTCGTTGACAATTTTTAATTGTCAACATGCTTTTCATTAATTGATCACAGGTATGGATCGATTTCCTTTTTAACTCGATTCCAAATCTCTGCAAATAATGTAGAAACCGAGTTCTATTGAGGCGCTTCCTTCAAACCATTTACATATGACCGACAATGCAAAACCACATGCTTATCAATTTAAGCGATGTATTATATTTTACCTTTATTTATATTATTCCATATGACCACAGGTGGTGACCATGCTCTAGGCCAAGCGAGTGCTTGATCTCTTAATAAAATCAATGGTCACATTTTTACTTTCCATGAAGAGATGGATGATTCTCGTTTACTTCGAGAATTCAGGACTTCGTCCTTCACGACTTCCATCCTCTTTACAAATCTCCCGAATAATAGACATGTGTCCATAATATTCAATGGTTGAGAATGATCCCAAAGTGTTCTTCAGATTAGACGACTCATGTCCACTTCGGGACTTCGGCCTTTTGAACTTTGGGACTTAGGGCATTTTCTAGTGGTGAAACTCCTGAAGTAAAAACTCCCAGAGTGACATAACTTGCTGATGTCACTTGTTGATGTGGCACTTCCTGAGTGGCTGACACATGTCACCTAGATTCATGGCTTACATATTCTTAAATTACCTATGGGCCCTTGACACTTTTCATCTGCTGATTATGCCATGTTTCCTTGCTGACGTCACTGTTGATGATGTGGGCTCTCAATGTGAGTGATACACGTCTTATCCTCGTGACTTCATAACTTTGACCTTCGAGACTTCGGGTAATTCGATTTCTCCACTTCCCAGTTCTCCCGAAGTGAGATTCCCCAAAGTGTAAACCTCGAGTAACTTGACTTCATCCAATGGTCACTCTTTAACCCTAAAAGGATTAACCCAATCCAATGACTGTCGGAAATTCAACTATTCGAGATTTTGGGCCATTTGTGGCTTACTCTATCCTTCCACTAAACATGATATGATGGTTCTAATATTTCCTGAAGTTTTCTTCATATCACACGGTTCACATTTTCTTCGATACTTCAGCCTTCGGGTGATCTTACTTGTTTTCAACCCTTTTCTCTTGAAGTGGTCAGTGCCGAAGTTGACCACTCCTACCTTGGCGTGCTTTGAATAGATCAGAAGGTCCTCATTTAGTTCGGGACTTCATATCAGACGGTATTCATCTTTACTTATCCCATCCTTCCACTTAACTTGATCCAATGGTTGATGTGGATTGTGGAACCGTAACTTGGGAGTGGTTTAATTCATCGCCCAAAATCTGCAATTGAAGTTGTGCGATTGTTGGTGACTCAACCATAGTTGTTGATCTTTGAATCGATGAGATCTGACGATCTAGAATAATTGCGGGATTATAAATAACGTATAGTTTAATTCTCCCTTCATGCTCCACAATCAATCCCTGCCCTTGATCTGGCGCTTAAGTATCCAACGGTCACGCCTTAATCTGATCATTGACCAATCCTCCAATGGTCCTTAAACCCAATAT
This sequence comes from Picea sitchensis, assembly GCA_010110895.2. Classification (NCBI taxonomy): domain Eukaryota; kingdom Viridiplantae; phylum Streptophyta; class Pinopsida; order Pinales; family Pinaceae; genus Picea; species Picea sitchensis. Next base: position 39,133 of record SNQJ01S0108990.1, read on the forward strand.
CACTCATATGACCGATGCGCAATGTATATATATATATAATATATTTCCAATGAATGACCGAGAACCTTTGTCATCAGATTGACAGTTATTGTTTCTTTGACCAAAAGGTAGGGGGCTTGACAGGTTGTCCTGGGCTCCAGGCTAGTGAGCTTCTCGAGGAGTCCAAGCACCTAGAGCCCCCACCATAACCTTGCACTATGCATCGATAAGCTGTGGAGAGTGTTGTGTATATAAACCCACATAACATTTTTCACACTTCCAATGTGGGATAAATCCCGTTACATGAGACGATCAACACCGTCAATTTCTTGATCAGACGACTGCTGAGGCTTCTCACCTTTTCCTCTGCATCGATCGACTACTCAGTCTTTCCATTGATCATGTTTACCATCATAGTATACACCGTATGAGACTACAACACATCATCCAAGTCATTCTCTGTTTCTGAATTCCATGACAACAATGTGCTTTCCCTTTTGAGCTTCATGTGTGTCATCTCTTTTGAGCTTCTGATATTCAGTCGCTAACCCTCCTGAGATTTAATCTCTACATGCTTTAATCTGAGCTTCATGTGCATAATCTATTCTCAAATTCTAATATTCATTCGCTAACCCTCCTGAGATTTAATATCTGCATACTTTCATATTGTTTGACATCAATGACAACACATTAATGACACTATGTCCAACATGAATGAGGCAAAGAGCATAATTTCCAAGAAAATGTCATGAAATGAAGAAGGATTTAATACACCATGTTCAAGTGCTTCAAAAATCAGAGTGATACATACCATGATACCCAAACTTATTACCTCATGGAGCAAGACTCACTACTACTTCAGGACTAGGCTGGTGTGATGGATACTACTACTGGTGATATGTGGACTGCACTGAAGAAAAGAGTGGCCCTCCGGGGCCATGCTCAAGTCATCTGGCTCTTGGTAGTCCATGTCTAGGACCTGTGGGACTTGAGACATGATATCCCCAGTTACCCCTAGGCTAGGGGATAACATCTGGTCCAACTCAGGGACATGTGCTCACCGTAGAGTGCATGAGAACCTCAACATCTCTTGTATGACCTATGCCGCTAAATCTCAACAAAAGATATCGATAATCCCTAGGGTGGTGATATCACCCCTTCGTCCATATATGATAAAATCATATCTAGTCTAACATATGATTATGGGTATAATATATACATAATGAAACAAGACAATATGAAAATTGCAACTACAACTATGCTAACATGATATGCAAATGGTATATACAATGGATGCAAATGCCTACCCACTTTAACTTACTTGTACTTACCTGTGAATTCAAGTATCTTCCCCATGATGGGGTTTGAGGGGGCATCCACTAACTGGCAATGGACGTTTTCTCCCTTCAAGCGTAGATAAATAGTAGGCATCATTAACTGACTTCATTCTGATTCTAAAAGGTCCAAGCCAAAATTGTGCATTCCCTTTAACAATGTTAGGCTCACCCTTCTTAGTGTCCCACATCCATACCGTGTGTCCTCCTTGATACCCTTTTGATTCAAAATTCGTTGTTCCCTATATCACCTTGGTGTATTGTCTTAAGGGAGGAGGGTGGGATTCAGCTGTAAGGACTTCTTGTTGGCTTGGTTTAATCAATATATCATTATCCCCTTTCTTTAGTAATTTGACAGAGTCGACTTATTTGTCCTTATATTTACCTAAGAGTTGTTAATACTCTTGTTTCTTTGGACATTGTATCTCATCAAAATCCTCCTCTCTGGTGAAAGGAAAATCCTCTGGAGAAAACGCAGGAAGGATTTCCTTAATTGGTTCATGTGTTTCAATGATCTTAGTATCATTGTCAATCTCTTGTACATGAGCCTTGTCCATTGGCGTATTTGGAAGGCGTGCAATCATCCCATATTTCATAGGCACAATGATATACGTTAAATCCATCTCTAGGGTGCCACCCAACATTGCAACGAAATTCTTGGACAAAAGCATGCCCCATACATCAGGGACATCTACCACCACAACATCCATATGGATTACTCTCTTAGGATATTTACCAAGGTGTACCTCAACATTCTCAACTACCCCATGAGTAGGTATGACTTTGGATTCAAAACCACACACATTTTTATAAGGCCATGTAGTATTTAGGCCCAATTGCTCCATAACTTTCAAAGACATCATGTTGGCACCTGCTCTTGAGTCAAGCATACCATTGTCGAGACATTAGTTATTTACTATCAATGGCATAAAGAAAGGTGGGTGTCCATCGTATTGAACCCTGAAATGATATGCTTGTAACATAATAGGAGGGTCTATTGGTTCATCCAACACATTTAAGAACTTCAAAAACCTTTATTTCATGGATGTAACTTTGATAATTTCCTTCAATGGGATTGTTACATGCATTTTGGCCAATGTGCTTTCCAAGTCAAAATTTAAGTCAACCTTGTTAGCCTTAGAAGAGGTCTTAGGAAGGAGTATGTTCATAGGTGGAGGTTTTGGTTATGAAGTTGTAGTTACAGTAGAGTAAGGTTGGTTCATTCTCTTTTTCCTTGTATACACTTGGAATTCTTGTTTTTTTAACTTCTCTCTTGACTATTGATCAAGTCTATTGATTACCTTCATCCTAACCTTCCTGGTTGCTTCCTTTATCCCTTCTTCATGTTCTTTAGGTGTGATATTAAGGAAATATTATGGCTCTTCAATGGTATGTTGATTATGTTGACTTGATCATGTTCCCCATTATTCAAAGGGAACTCATGCTCCCAATGTGATTCTCTGCATTGGAAACACCATGGGTTCTCTTCTACCATGTTTGTGGGGGCTAAAGTGTTAGGGACCTCTTGATCATTTTTGGGCTTGAAACCTTGACCACCCCTTTGAAGTTTCCCTTTATAAAGAGGTATAGAATCTTGTTGTTGGGATCTTTCTAGGTTAACAATACTATTCATTATTAACTCTTGGGTTTTTACCATGTCATCTATAGTCAATTGTAGCTTCACCAAGATAGCACCAATAACTGAGGCAAACTTATCATTGTAGACCGCCTTTGGTTTATCATCCATCTTGACTCTTGGGGAGGAGAAGGGTTCTACTTTGGATGATGATAGGTTATTTTCAATCTTCATAGGCATCTCATGGGATTCTTAGATTGTGTTAGGAGATTTGTCTCTGATAAGGAAACCCATTTGTCCTGTAAAGGCTTTGGTGTAAAGAAAGAGAAGAAAGTTGTTTGAAGGATGGTGGCTTGTTGGGATCTATTGTACTAGCCTCTCAAACTTATCATGGAATTCCCTAACAGTTTCATTCTCAGCTTTTATGATGTTGTTAAGACTTTCTAGTAACATGTTGGGGTCTTCCTTAACACTCTATCTTTTGAGGAATTATTCTTCTAATTTATCCATAGATGTAATACTAGCATTATGAAGACCGTTATACCATCTTCTAGCACTATCATAGAGGGTATAAAAAAAAACTTCATTGCTAAGTCTTCAACATCATCACTGGTGGGATGAAGTTGGAAAAAGGCCCATAAATTTCTCATATGGTCCTCAATGCTGACTACATCATTACCAATGAACTTAGGCAACAAATTCTCATACCTAGGGGGCATTTTCTAAGGGTATCCTAGAATGCTTGTCATGTCTATTGACTTAAAAAGTTTGGATGACCATTGTTTTTGGTTATTAACCCGATTTGGATAATGGGTCTGAGTTTGAGTGTTAGACATTGTGCTTAATGGAAGATTACCTCCAAACAATGATTTTACTACAGGAGAGTTTCAGGGAGGCTTTCTTTTGTAAAACTTGGGAGGATTGGTATATCTCCCTGAATTTTGTAGAGTTGCCAGATAATATTTTTTAATATCACCAAAGGGATGAAGGAATCACCCTCAGTGGAGTCGCCATGTATTCTTTGTGAATGAAGGATTTGGATAAAGGCTTACTGAAAAATTTCGTTCGAGGAAGATTGACTCAATGTTCCTCGACAACGGTGCCAAAAATGTTATCACAAAATCTATACTTTCCCAAAGCCTAAAGGCAAGTGGGCCTAGATTGACGTAACACAAAGGTAGTCCTATCATTGTCACCCCATTAATATACCTCTTTTTATTTAGGAGGAGAAGAAACTTACTCTAAGGGAGACGTCCCCGGACCTAGTTGGTTGATGAAAGGTAGAAAGACATGGTGAAAACCCATCCCTCTCTCTAGGTCACTCAACAGAAGAAATCACTTGGGTATAGTTTAAAGGGATATGGGAAAGTGAAAGTGGGTGTGCACCTGCCCTTTACCATTGAAACATCAAACATTAGTAGTAACAATGATATCAACGATTATAATCAATGACTTCTTAGACAAATTATGTGTTGCTAGAACAAGTTATATACAATAAAGATGAGATTATAGTAGCAACAATGTATCTTGAAAATTTCAAGTTATGATGACAAGAAAATATATAAAAGGTCTTGCAAACTTGATAATACTTTGTCACTCATGATTTTCAAGATTAATACAAGTCAATAAATGATGATGACATCAATAGAAACCAAACATTTATAATAACACTAATTAATGATGATGTCATCAATAGAAACCACTTCATAAAA
>SNQJ01S0108992.1:30808-46016 GCA_010110895.2 Picea sitchensis
CAAGATAAGCTCATGTCATGCAGATATCTAAAGTATATCAGTTCATTTGCAGTCGTCTTTTTGATGATGTCATTAGCAATGTTTTCTACATGGATGATAGTGGCTTCAGTAAGATGTAACAGGGTTCAAATGGATAACAATATACTATCAGTTGTCATGATTGTGTTACAGTTGATCTTGATGAGACAGGTGCACAAGATAGAGTTCAGAGACAGTGGACAAGACAAGTAGCCTATCCCGAGCTTGTTGACTGGTCAGTAACCTTTTGGGGACCAAAATGTCTTTTTGTGGGGAGGTGTGATCCGAAAATGGATCCAGAAGACTGACAGGGTTTAAAAATGCTCAAAAAATGAAAGTTCTTGGAATGCGACGAAACCAGCGCCATTGCGTCTGTCTCGTCTTCCTGATTCCGATGGTATATTTACTTCATCAAACGGGCTCTGTATGAGCGAGATATCGCGTTCTATCAGAAAAGGCAAACAGGCAAAAAAAGGGGATGACTGTACAGTCTGTACAGTCCATACAGGCTGACGTGGCATCTCCTGAAGGCGACACATGGTAGCTTCTAGAGATGACACGTGCGAGCCTCGGGTGACAACACATGGCAGAGCATGGTAGGTTGATTTGGCATACAACTGGACCTATCCAGAGGTGACACGTGTCACCACTGTAAGCGTGACACATGGCACAGATGAAATCAGCAGCTGACATGGCAAGGTGACAGGGCAGTATGACATCTGACATGTGGCAGGCACATGGGACTACTCAGCGATTGACACTTGGTGACTAGTGGTTGGTTGTTTAGGTGATACATGGCCCAATCATGGGTTTCCACGTGGCACCCTGTGGTTGGTTGTTGGTTTTATATGTAAAATTTTATGGTGTGCATGGGAGTCAAACCCCCGACCTCACCTCCGGTGAGTGGACTGGCAGGAGCGGGCTAACCACCCGGGCGCCTGTTGGTGCTTATACCATAAATGACAAACATTTTATTTGAATTTTGTTAAGGGTCTAAGCGGTGGGGGAAAGGGTCGGGGCTTAGCCCCAGCCCACGGTCCAACGAGCAATACACACGACCACGACCACGAGCAGGGGTATGGATAGGGATCATCCCTTGAGTTTCGACGCAATCTCATAACCACTGCCACAGGACCAGGGGTTTTTCCCTGTATAATATGCGTGGAGTTAGTCTGTTAGGCCCATGGAGTTAGTCTGTTAGGCCCATGGCCCTATGCGAATGCCATAGAACCAGGAGTTAGCACCGGAGAAAGGGGCCAGTGCATGGGCGCGTGGCCACATGGCCGCCTCCATATGGCCCATATGACCTTGCCAAAGGGGGCGCACCCAGCCCTTGGGGGCTTAATGCCTATTTTTAAAATAAAGTGGGTTTTATTATAATGTATTTTGATTTTCCAATGATATAATGCCCGATTTTTATTGATTTTCTCCATTTTTGGGAGATATTGGGCATTTTTGGAGCCCAAATTTTGGGAGGAAGTTGGAGATGAGAAAACAACTTCAAAGCTATATAAACCAATTATGTTTGAGGCCATGGAGGATAGTCAAGGACAGAAAAAGTAGAGTTATGCTGAAGAGAAGCCAAGCCAAAGCCATTTTGATGCAGGGAAGATATTAAGGAGCAGACGCTGTCGGGCCATTTCTGGGAGCTCCGAACGTTTTTTTTGTGTGTCGTTTTCTTTACAGGGTTCTTGAGATCTGGACGAACATGACCAAATCAGTCTTGTAGCCATTTTTCACTTCTACGATGTATTTTTGATCTTTTGAACAGAAATAAAGAAGCCTCCCCCACAGAGACAAAGGCCCGGAGACATAGGCAAAGTTGTGTCGAACTCCGTTATCAATCTGCTTGTTATGGTTTGCTATCTATTATTTCATTTTAGATCTACACATATGTATATATCTGTCATAATTCCTCTTCTTTCCTCATTCTTTCACTAAGTTTCTCAAATGGTTAATTAAAGCATGCAAAATTAAAACTCAACCATAGTCATTAAAAGATCCTACGGATCATGGCACACAACCATTAAGTGACGTTAGACTTCCACCAAAACCAATTTTTATTCATATTTGCAGTTCATTACAAATATAGTAGAGACTACACTACACATTCTAGATAAAGAAGTCATTGCATACAGGGATTTCATGTGCTTCAGATCTGGCATGCACCAGCTGTATTTTCAAGCCAAAAAATATCCTACATGATAATAGTTGCAAACCAATTACCGGTTGACACTTGAATATGTGCACTTACTTATCAGTGACTGGGAGGATGATTGGAAGAATCTAGCCAAAAATCCAGGGTCCTCATAAGAGGACGAAGACCAAGAGAAAAGAGAGGAGGAAGAGGATAGAAAAAATGGCACGGACACGGGCCCTGGCCAATCTAGAGTCCCTGAAGAAAGACTCAAAAGAAAAGATGAGGAGACAAAACAAATAGGAGGGGTGCGAAAGAAATATAAAGTGCAATGGCAAGCCCCATTTTATATTTTGACCGATGATGAAATGGATTAGATTGGGTACCTGATCTGTGACTCCACTGAGGAACTTTGGGAGGAAGCTGCAACAAAGCACGTAGACCAATAAAATAATTTATAGGATCAGTCTAATCCCCCAAGGCCGAGCTCATGTTGAATTGTAAACATGTTTTGTAGGCTGCTGAGCCAAGTGATTATAAACTTGGTGGCTTATGTGATGCTAAAGGCCCGTGAGCCTATTTTTTTATATGTAATTATGCATATCATTAATATAAAATACATCGTTGTGTGTAGACCGACCATGAAGAAAGACTTATGGGGGACTAAGCTCCACTAGGTGGGTAAGGGGAAGGGGCTAAGAGGATAGGGAAAAAGGGTTAAGATTAAGAGATTAAACCCAAGAGAATAATATAGATTTATTTTCTAAAGGTTGTTTTGAGGATATTAATTTATCCTAAGTTTTTCTTGGAAAGAGAATGAATCCCAAGTGGAGGCATTTGTATTCCAGGAGAGCCATGTGTCAGTCCAGGAGCATGCAATTTTATGTGGGGAAATCAACCATTGTGGGGGTTCTCTCAGGGATTTATACCATTCTCCCCATGCACTCACACACTCACTCAAAAAATCATGCACCAATTGTTTTCCCTTGGTTATGGAAGCAAGAAAATATTAAAGGAGAAAAGGAAAAATGTGAATTGCGTGGAAGACACAGTGATTGATACCAGATCGAAGTGAGAAAAAGAGAAGAAAAGACAGAGCAAAGTAAGAGAAATAAATCCATTGGACGAGGAGATCGAGGATGACATATCAACAAGGAAGAGGGATCATGGACAACTCAGCAAGAAAAAGAATATGCCAATAGATGCTTTGAAGCATCGTGCGTAAAGGTAGGAAAGACAGGCTGGCGAAGCCCTGAAAATGTGGGTCAAGTTGACCTAGGGTTTTAGACACCTAGGGTTTTGGTATCTATGGTTTTGACACTTAGGTTTTAACCTAAGGGTGTCCAAGAGCTATTGTAATGTATAAATAAAGGTATAAAGGACCTGGGATGGTGTGGTGCTAAGTTCGTTGAGAGTTCATTGTTGTTGTATGATTGAGTGTGTACTACCGTGTGAGAGAGAAGTGTTGAGTACAAGAGCCTTATGGTATTGTAATATCTTCAGCTGGGTGAAAAGATCAACCCTATAGCTGGGTGCATAGGGAGGGGAGAGAGAGAGAGAAGAAGAGAAGATCTACTATCTAAGAGCACAGATAAGAACTGTATGCTTCCATCTTAATATATCATAAATCACATTTTTTTGGACGTAGCCCTAGGGAGAGGGTGAACCAGATATATCTTGTGTTATGTGTGATTGATGTTGTGTTCTCTGTCATTTGATATGATACTATTGTGATGTTGTGTTAGATCTGAAATGTAACTTGCACAAAAGGCTTAAGGGATATAAAGGATGACTAGGTGGTCATGTGTTGTTGTTGTGAATCCACTCTGCATTTCCTCTAGTTGTAGACACCTGTGTCCTGCAACCCCCTATAGCTGCTTCAGGTGAGACTGCATCTGCTTCGCAGGTGTTTCCAAAAGGGCTAGTAGTTAGGGATTGTTGGTGCGATGTTAGAGCTGAACCATGGGTCTACCTCTATGCCAACACCAATCATTCTCACCATCATTAAACCTCCTCCATGGTCGTTCTCTGTAACTTGCACACATTTGTACTTGCATGAGCTGGTACCCTACCTTAACGAGTTCTATTGCTACCATTGAACTTACCCGTTTGACTTAGGAGCTGGAAAAAAGAAGCAGGTTGTCAGGCCTGTGAGTTTGAAGAGGCGGGTTTTCATTCCCATGGATTGAAGAAGCAGGTTTTGATTCCTGTGACAAAATCTCTCCAGGTGAGAGATATTACTGGGGAAGTGAATTCTCCTGGAGGGATCCAAACAATAGCTACAACGATATGAGAATTCCTATTTAGCCAGTTTTTGAAGCTCTAGAAGGGAAGTGGAGCAGCCGATGGACTATTGGATAGTGAAGGTGTATACTTCCTGGTGTGGGACAAGCATGTGGGGAATGAGAGGCTTTGATATGTGGGCATTAGTTGGATCTTGGGAGGGAATCTTTCCTAATGTACTGATAGAATTCGTGTATATCTCAGCCTAGCTTAGGAATCCCTTGTCTAGGTGGAGTTTAGTCCTAGCTCGGGGGTGAACTACTGCTGAGAGTGATGAGTAGTGTGGTCTAAGGATGGGACGTTCGTGGAAGGTCTGTACATAGTTGGTGGTCTTCTCATAAAATGATAAGTACCATTTCTATGTTAATTTGTATTTTGATTATCCTATACATGTCCTTATATTTATAAGAATTACATGTGTTGTTGCATGTATATTTTATTGTTAGTTCCACATAAATCTGTGTTGTAGCATAATTTTATGTCTATTGAAATTTACATTATAAATGTATGTTAGTAGAAAGTATATGTTGTTTCCAAGTTATTAAGTATGGTATTTTCATAAAATGAAATTGATTCTTTCTATGAGGTTGCGTGTACCCGGCCTAGGTGGTCGGGGGATGTTACAAATCGGTATCAGAGCTCAAATTAAACATCTAGGTGGAAACATGCCTCAACTTGGGCATGTCGGGGGATGTTACAAATAAGTATCAGAGCCCATGGTTTCAACAATGAACCTCGATGGGCCATGAATATGGAATTTGGAGTCAAAATTCCATAAGGATTTGATGTACAGAGTGCCAGAGTGGCACTGAGAGAGCTCTTGGGTGGTATTGGAAAGATCAAGAGGTATACTGGTTTGAGAAAGCTAGCAAAGAAAGGATACCATGGGTTTAAAACCACACAATTAAATTTGGGTCATTGGATTTGTTCGGGAATAGACAGACCCCTCACCATCGTCGGATATGGAGTTTCAGTAGTCCAGGGGTTGCGTGGTGTTTCAACAGGGATATCCTCTAAAGTCCCAGAGTGATTCTCATCCATATATCATTTGGGAGAAGGTGGACCATTGGAGATTTCATGGAGTAGAGTTTCACTGAAGTCCCGAAGCTACGGGAAGCAATTGTTTGACAATCGGTAGTTCGGGAGTTTTGAAAATGTGCAGATGAGAAGAGATGTTCCAAAGTGCTGAAATCACAGAAAGTCAAGGTGACATGGACCTAATTAGTAGTTTGATGGTTTTGAAAAATTGTCGATGAGAAGAAATTGTCGAAGTACTGAAGCTATGGGAAGTAATTTTTCGGTAGTCAACAATTCGGGAGTTTTGAAAATGTGCATATGAGAAGAGATCTTTTGAAGTGATGAAATCATGAAATGATGGGGTGACGTGGACCTGATCGATAGTTCGATAAATTTGAAAAAGTGTGTATGAGAAGAAATCACTGAAGTCTTGAAGCATCTGATATGACGTGGAATGATGACCTCACCTAGGGTGACGTTGAACTACCCTAAGTATTCCATGTGTCACTTGTTTTTATACTTTTGACAGGCCCTTAGTATTGATTAAGAATTGACATGTGTCACTTGATGGTGGATCCACATGTCACAACCTTGATTGATGACAGTTGTGCTACGTGGACCTCAGGAGGTTAAGAAGTTTGGGAACTCAACGTTCGTGGGGGGAGTTGTTGGAAGAACTTATAAAATCCTTCGAATTCAAAAGCTCTGGAGTGTCGAAGTATCGGAGTGCTCGAATGACGTAGCTTGATGATGTCACAAAAAGTGATGTGGACTTGTTTGGGAGTTCGACATTTAGAATTTTTGAGGGATGTTATAGAGAAAACTTCCAAAGCCTAAAGCTCTGAAGTCAAGAAGTCACAAAGGTGACACAACCTGCTGACATCACCTGGGGTGACATGGACATATGAGATATGTGCCATGTGTCATTGTTTTAAATCATTTCAAGGAATGATCAAGCCAATTGGAACATGACACATGTCACCAGTCAGATATGTCCACATAGTACCCCTCTTATGCATGGTTGCTGACTAGACTCTGATCATTCGCTATTTCGATGTTCAAGAGAAACGTTAAGTTATAATGGGAAACCCATTGAAGATCGGAGTCTCAGAGATCCTTTTGACCATAGATCTAAAAAAAATAAGGAGGATCATCAATCTGTAAGTCCTCACGATTCCATAAATTTGGCGTTCGGGAAATTTGGGGTGTGTAGGTGTAAAGTCCGCCAAATCCTAAAGTTCTGAAGTCATGAAATGTCAAAGTGATGTGGAACACTGTAAGCATGCCACGTTCCAATCTATTTCATGCCTTTGGTATGTCTTTTGTTCCAATGAGAAATAGACAGGTGCCAACCATTGATTGGGCTATGTGTACACTCCTTGTTTTCATCACATAGCACCCCTTTGGTGTGTAAGTATTGATAAGAATTTGGAAGTTTGGAGATTCAATGTTCATAGGGAATGGATTGCAAATAAGGTGGATCTTCTGAAGCTCGAAGCTTCCAAGTGTTGGAGCTCCGAAGCTCCAAATAAGTAGTTGTTTGGAAGATTCACCACTTCGACATTCAGAGGAAATGAGGTGAGGTGAAAATAAAACCTCTGAAGATTGAAGTTACAGAGCCCCGAAGGCTCGAATCATAGGATAAGTGCCTTACAACAAACATTCAGTCAGACCCCATGGTCACACGAATTCAGGGGCTGAATAAAAAGGGTTGGTGCCCGAAAATTGTTTTTGAGAACAAAAAAAAGGGGGGATTTAAGAAGGAACCCATCGTTTTTTTTTATTTGTACAGACCTACAGATAACGAAGTAAAGAAGGCATGTAAACTTGAAGAGAGGATCCAACATGGATCCAAGGGCCAATTCGGCTCTGAGATGAAAAAATCCATGTTCAGGGATTGAATCAGTGAAAAGACAATTTGTTCAAATATTCATAACTTCCCGCTCAAAACTTAGAATTGAGCATGGAAGTAGGCATTGGAAAGGTATTGAATAGTAGAAAATAAATGTTCACCTGTAAATTGGATTTGAACATCAAATTTCTCAAGAAATCAACATAAAATAATTCTGATATATTGATGAATCAAAATGGTTCATGTTTTGATGAAATTATTGAGAACAATTAGCCTGACAAAGTTCAGTTGGATGCACATTTTTGCAGAATCAACAGCTACCAAAACAAAGCAGATTTATCACAAAGTGCATAGATATGGGTGATGCATAAGAGGATTATGGTCAGGAATATGAGATCAGAGGAATGGATGCCCATTTGGGTATGGAAAGAACCAACTCCAATGTACATGGATAAGAAAAGGATGATAACATAAATCTGGTTGAGACCATCAGAAAATTGCAGACAGATGTCCAGAGTCACAAGGCTAATAATGAAAGGCTTACGAAAGACAAAGAGTAGCAGGAAGAATTCAATATGAATTTAATGAAGACCCTATATAGAATTGAAAATANGTACATGGATAAGAAAAGGATGATAACATAAATCTGGTTGAGACCATCAGAAAATTGCAGACAGATGTCCAGAGTCACAAGGCTAATAATGAAAGTCTTACGAAAGACAAAAAGTAGCAGGAAAAATTCAATATGAATTTAATGAAGACCCTATATAGAATTGAAAATAAGTTGGATAAGGAGAGTGGCTTCAACAAATCAGGAAGCCACAAGACTCCTGAGGAAAAAGGAAGATCCAGAAGTGGTAGCAGACATCACCATCACTCCCAAGGACATCCCAATAGGAGAGCGCACTGCAACTCAATTCCATCTCCTGTCAAGAAGCATCATAAGAAGTTTGGCATGGATGAATTGAAAGGAAAGATGAATAAGATCAAACCTCCTTATTTTGATGGTTAACACAAGAAGGATGAAGATGTTGAGACCTGGCTGCTCGGCATGAGGAATTAATTCCAATTGCATAATTATTCTTCTCATGAAGAAAGAAGAATTTATATTTATCAGTTGAAAGGAAAGGAATCCATGTGGTGGGATCAGCTTGTGCAAGTGCATCACATCAGAGAGAAAATTTTGAGTTGGAAGGAATTCAAGAAGCATTTTGAGAAAAAATATTTAACCAAGAGGTATTATTACAAAAAGATGAAAGAGTTATTTGAACTCAAACTGGGAAGCATGACCATTGATGAGTATGAAAGGATACTTTTAGAACTGTTGAAGTATGTCTCCTTCATCAAAGATGAGACAATTAAGATACAAATATATTTGAGTGGGATGTTGTTGAGTCAAGAAAAAGGTACAAATATCCTCCTTATCACCATGGTTTATGATATAATCTTGACTGACTTTTCTATCAATTAGAGATAATTAGGAAATAAAATGATTAAAAAGACTTCTAGAAATGTTGCTAAGTAATATTAGATAATTTCTAATTTTCGGTTTGAATTGTTTAATTTTATTGTAGGAATGGTCAAATATGGTTAAACTGAAAGATTATGAAGATGCACAGACTATTGGAGATCAAGGAAATTAGGCGCAAAGAAGTTTTGAGGAAGATTGATTCTCTATTTTGTAATCTTTATAAATAGTAAAAGCAATCCCGAGGATCTTGTTGGCCCTTGACCAAGTTTTGAGGATCCTTGGTCATGTTTGACCTATTTTGGGACATCGCCAGGCTGTCGAAGGCAGAGCGCAAGTCAAAGTGGAGATCGCGGGATCTCGGCCCCTTGTTTAGGGATTTTTGAGTTTTGGACTTATGTAACATGTATGGGGATGTTGGACCATGGGTTTACCCATGTTTAGGCCCTTTTTGTAATGTATAAATATAAGTATAGGCGATGTAAGAAAGGGGGAGAGAGGCTTGGTACCTGGCCAAAGTGCAGAGTGAAAATTGTAAATGCTTTGTGCATGTTATGTTGAGAATTTGCAGAGCTAAGTACAAGTGACTGTAAGAGACTGTGTAAAGGCTTTGTGATGTAATCTAGCTCGGGAAAGGAGGATCTAGAGAAGTGTGTGCAGATCTCCTATCCTATGCGAAGTAGGATCTTGTGGCTCTGTTCATGTACAAGATTGACAGAAGACAATAAAAGAGAAGCAGAGTTGGTGGACATAGCTCCAGGCTGGGGGTGAATCACGTATATCCTATGTTATGGTTTCTTTGTGCATTATGGTTGATTCATTGTTCATATGATTAATGCTTAGTGCATTGATCTATGCTTAGATGAATCTGATGTGATAAGATTAGTGTTGAATAATATGAATGAATGCTAGATCTAACCTATGTGAACGTGCTTAGTGCTTGAATATACCAGATCTAGGTGAATACTGTGTTGATCTATTGTTAGGGTTCATCTGCGCTATAAATTAAGTCTAAATACTAATGATCTATAATTGCTAAGTTCTCTATTAGGGTATTGCAATCAAAGATTTGTGTGCCAGGTAAGGTTGCAGACACTGGAGTCCTGCAACCATCCCTACCTCTACCTCAGGTGAGACTTCATCTGCTTCGCAGGTGTTTTCGAAAGGGTCGGTAGTTAGGGTTTTGTTGGTGCGTTGTTGAAGCATTGAACCCTGGGTCTACCCCTATGCTAACAAATGGTTCTGTTGTCGGGACTAAAACTATGATGGCTAGGAACTGAAGAAAAGAGAAATCTTTGTGCATAGATCTGTTGCCCCAGTGCGCAATAGTCTACTTGACTTGTGAAGCTCTGTGCTAAGAAGAGAAGCCAGATCTGAAGAAAAGAGGTAAGATATTGAAGCTTCGTGCTCTGATAAAGGTAAGAACAGTGAATTTTTTTGATTGAAAAGGTAATATAAGTGGAAAATTTTGTTTCAAAAGTAAGAATCTAGGTATGTTTGATCAATTTGTCCTAGCCTGAAAACTAGGGCACAACTAGAAGAAAGAAGATTTGATATGAGTATATCTGATAGAAATGATGAAATATATGTTTTTCCTATGCATAAAAAGAATGTTTAGACTAACCAATGGATGCAGGATCCTAGAAAAAAAAATTGCAGGTTAGCTATGATGATCCTAGTGCACAGTACGAGAAAGGTTGGGGATCATTTAAAAGAAAAAGAGGATTAATTCTTTGTTACAGTTGTAGAACACCGGGACATCTTGCTAAAGAATGCCCTAATATAAGACCTAGTTGTCTTTGTTGTAAAGCTATGGACCATGAAGTTTTGGATTTCCCTAGAATGATTGCTAAGGTTGAAAGAATGAATATGAGACAAGAAAACCCTGAGGAAGATCAAGAAACTAAGACCATGGAAGAACCCCAAAAAGAATAAGAGAATGTATTGCTACAAATGAAAGAAACCTTGAATGATCATATAAATRTCAACTTATCAGAGGTATTAAAAGAAAAAGAGTGCATAGAAACAAGAATARGAGACTTTGACATTGACTGTGTTCTGGATGAGGAAACACAGGTGAATATCATCACAGAAAGAACCTGGGAAATTTTAGGAAAGCCTGATATGATTCCTTCATTGGGAGGGATAGGATTATTTAGAGGAAAGATGATAACCCTATGTGGAAGACTCACCCAGATATCTATGAGTGCTCCTGGAACTTAGACAGAGGAAGATTTTGAGGTTGTTAAATTTATTGAGAACAACTCCCCATTTGCTATGTTACTAGGAAAAACCTAGATTGAGAAGGATCGGGCCAGAAGAAAAGAAGAGGAAGCCCTAGAATAGAAGAAGCAAGAATTAAAATATTTCATGACTAGGAGGATAACACACTTGATTGAAGAACAAGAGAACAGATCGAAGTTGTTTAGAACCAGAAACTTGGATGTCGAAGTTGAAAGAACACAAGAAGACTCAGAAAAGAGTGGAGCACCTACCTTAGACAAAGAAGAAGTATTTCCCTTCAACCCTATGAAAGAATCTCAACAACGCGAAGTTACTATGCCAAAAGGAGATAAGAATCAGAATGGAAATAGGAACATCGAGATGAAGATCACAAGGAATAAGGATAGAAAGCTCAGTAAGAAGAGAGAAAAGATACAAAAATTGCAGAAGGTTCCAGAGGGGACTTTGGAGAAGGAAGTCTTGCAAAACTAGAACTTCGTCAGGATATCAGAACAAAACAACATGCCACTTCTCCATGGTAGAGAGATATGATCATTGGAAGCATTATAACTGTTAGACCGATGCCCCAAACAGTCAGAACAACAATTATGACCAGAAATATCATCATCAGACCATTGGGACTGAGTTGCAACAGAAAAAACCGCATTGATGAAGGCTTATCGCCCGTTGGAGAGATATGTTACCTTGTTGTCTACTTAGTTCATCGACTGTTTCACCAAGAACACTTTCGCGAATTATATCCAAGCCAACGAAATAACTCATTGCTATCGCATTGTGTTTACTGAGATTGACACATGTCCTATTGCATTGAGCATTCATTCATTGACCTGAGTTATCCAATTGAGAGCATGCATGTCGAATGAAATCAACACCATAGAGAAGTCGGTTAAATAATTTCTCATTGATCTAATGGCTGAAAAAGTAATGTCCACAGGGATTCAAGCCTCAACGATGAGAGGAGTGCAAGCCTACCCATCGACTACTCATGGATCCAGACCATCCTGAGCTACAACTGAGAAAATACCAAGCATGGAGATGACTTGGCAAATGCAAATTTAATCCCAACTATCCTAGCTGACTACATCCCACCTTTGGCTGGCGCAGTGAGTCATGACAGTTGTCCCCAGAGACTTTGATTACACCCTAGTTACTGTGTGCCTCCCGACGTATAGTTAAAACACAACAGGATAAGATTGCAACATTAAAATTCAATGACTTCAACCTAGGGGACTGTAAGAACCACGATATGCTCACTCCTCACAAATAATTGACTAGGACGAAGGGGAAGAACTTGAAAATAATCCCACAACCATGGACTATGAACCTAGTGCAATCCACCATCTTAACTGTGATGAATATTCCACATTTCGGAAGGCACCAGGAGGTTAACGCATGTGTTAAGCTCTTGCTATCATGCTACCATGGTGGTTATATACGACTAGATATATGCATCACATTTGATCCGATGTTTATCTATAGGATCACCGGATTGAGCATGTAGGGACCAAACCCACAAGACTTCTACCTAGGGAAGGCTGCAGACCGCGCCCTGACACAGAGAATTAAGGATACCTATGGAGATGTAGAAAAGGGGACGTGAGGATACAAGGTAGCTTCCATCTAGAATGGCACAGTGTGCCTAACCTGCCAGTTGATCGTAGGAAAGATGGTGAGAAAGAACAGACCTACGTAGGTCATAGGGTTCTTTGTTGACCTCGCCATAAAATGTGTAGAAGGAATCCAAATGAACTGGGTGAAGTACTTATTCAACCAGCTAGAATTGGATTGTCGTGAAGCTTAGGATCAGGGCTATGAGTTCCATTTCAGCTGGTTGTTGATCCTCATAGCATTTACTGCTTGGGATATGCCAGAAGGTGCAACCTTCCCGGACGTTGAGACATTTGAGCCACTTGCTGCAAATTTCACCATGCTCTGGTACTCGAGTTATATGGGAAAACAATGGCAGTCAAACATGGTATTCCACACATACTATCTCCAGTTAAAGAGGGGTATTGGGGTTATCCCTCATATGATTCCGAACACCCTACACGAGTTCATACTCCTCATGAAGTTCTGCGTAGATCGACACTTTATTTATATCACTGCACGCGTAGATGAGCACAAAGAAGATATTCAGTCATACTATAAGCTCACAAAGGAGGAACTTGAAGAGACAACTAAGGACTAGTCTGCAGAGATCCTTATCCCTATTGACCCCACAGAAATGTCTGATCCAAAGCTAATTGGAAGCTTAGAGGCCACTCACAAAGAGCATGATACACATGGACCTAGCAGAAGAAAGAAGACCGAAGAAGTGCAAAACCTGAGCAGTGCATCAGATGAACTACTTCAGAATCACCTGGATGAGGAGATAATGATGAAGTAGATAAAGAAGATACCAATAGAAAAGAAGATCAGTAGAAGCAAGGAAAAGTAACACCTCCTAGGGATCCTTTTGATGAGGTTGATCCCTCTAAGAAAATAAAGGTTTCCCCCACGAAACCTACCTCACGGAAGAAATCCAAAGCCACCAAGACTAAGCTATAGACTTCTCTCATGCTTGATGACTTTGAATTCATCATCTTAGCCATATCAGATGCTTCACATGATATTATGCAGAACACTAAAGCCAAGCAAACATCCATGTATGAAAAAATTGAGACAGAACTAAGAGGGGTACAACAGGCCCTTCAATCTAGCTGTGCAGTATCCATTGTTCCCCCACCATTAGAAGAACCCTATTTGGGAGATGAACCTGCATAACTCCACAGAATAGTTGATTCGATCGAATCTTGCCTTCATCAAGCACAAGAAGAGAAAGAATAGGCCATGGTGGCCCTGAAGAAATCACAACAGGAAGTGGTAGGGAAACGCCGAGTTGTGAAAGAAGAGAAGGATGACCTCCACACCAAGTTTGAAGAGGAGAGAGAACAGGTCAAGCAAGAGAAAGATAAGTTGCTCGTAGAGCATCTCAGAGTCAAAAAAATAGTCCGCAAATCACTTAGCTATGTGACAGGGTTAGAGAAAAAGGTGGAAGAACCAGTGGAGCATCAAGTAGCACAACTTGCAAAAGCTATCCAATATCTTCAACAAAGAATCACAGAACTAGAGCTACAAATAGTACAAAGTACCCTGTAGGATGTGTGAGACCAAAGAGAAGCCATTGCCCAGAGGGAAGTTGAGAGGATCAGGGTTTTTGTGATGGAATGTAAACAACTTAGCAGTAGAAGTGCACAAACCTATGAGCAACTTACTGAAGAACCTAAACTAAAGGCACTGGAGTCACAACTCCAGGAGGAAACGTAGCAAGAAACGATAGTACAGGTGTAGTTGAAGCTCCTGTCAGCAGTTGAAAGGATGAAGTGATCCCAAGAACAATGCACTGCTCAACAACAGGTCCACACCATATAGAGAAAAGTCATGGAAGTGACGCAGAGGCTCCAACCAATCTAGGATGAAGCATGCCAACTATTTGAGGAGATTGAAGGTCGAGGAGCATAACTAGAAAATGTATTCACTGCAGTTGAACAATGCTTAAAGGTACCTTTCAACGAAGCAGTTATCCAAGAGTTCGCCGAGCAGGAGGCCTTGGCACATCACCAGGTTGAAGCAGCTCAAGCCAAGATCGAGGCCTTTGAAGCAGAGTTACCCAGACCAGAGTGACTCGGGATGAGTCACAGGTGAGTGTTGGGGACCTGTTGGCCCTTGACCAATTTTTGAGGATCCTTGGTCAGGTTTGACCTATTTTGGGACTTCGAGAGGCTGTCGAAGGTGGAGTGCAAGTCGAAGCAGAGATCATGGGATCTCGACCCATTGTTTAGGGATTTTTGGGTTTTGGGATTATGTAACAAGTATGGGGATGTTGACCCATGGGTTTACCCATGTTTAGGCCCTTTTTGTAATGTATAAATAGAAGTCTAGGTGATGTAAGAAAGGGGGAGACATGCTTTGTACCTGGCCAAAGTGTTGAGTGAAAATTGTAAATTCTTTGTGTATGTTATGTTGAGAACTTGCAGAGCTAAGTGCAAGTGACTATAAGAGACTGTGTAAAGGCTTTGTGTTATAATCTAATTTGGGGAAGGAGGATCTAGCGAAGTGCGCACATATCTCCTGTCCTATGCAGAGTAGGATATTGTGGCTCTGTGCATGTAGAAAATTGACAAAAGACAATAAAAGAGAAGAAGAGTTG
>SNQJ01S0108993.1:4664-16068 GCA_010110895.2 Picea sitchensis
TCAATGCAACATATTCAAGTGCTTCAATAATCAGAGTGACACATACCATGATACCCAGACTCATTACCACATGGAGCAAGAGTTACTGCTACTTCAGGACCAAGCTGGTGGGATGGATGTTGTTTCTCCTGATAGATGGGTTGCACTGAAGAAAACATGGGCCCTCCAGGGCCATGCTCAAGTCATCCGGCTCTCGGCACTCCATTTCTAGGACCTATGGGCCTAGAGACATGATCTCCTTAGTTATCCCTAACATAGAGGATAACAGTCCTTTGGGACCAAGCTGGTGTGATGGATGTTGCTCTGCTGCTAGTGATGATTGATGGTGCAGTCAAGATAAGAGGGGGGCCTGCAGGGCACTGCTAGACTTGTGCGCCTCGAGACATGATCTCCTTAGTTACCCCTAGTCTGAGGCGGGTAACATTGTCTTTGAGCTTCTCCCTCAACACCATCTTCCTGTTTGTATTGTTTCTCTAAAAAAGGTTTGTCAAAGCTGCAAATATCTCCCTGGCTAACTTCTTCTCAAATATGTGAGGGATCAAATGAATTTTCACCGCATCTAAGATGATCCTCCTGGTTTTCACGTCCTTCAACTCATGAGGGACCAGAACCTTTGGATCCATCGGTGGGGTCATCTTTGTGTTAACAAACTCTCACAATTTGTTCTCCATGAGAACCAATGTGACCCTCGCCTTACAGGGGACGAAGTTCGATGCACCATCTAGCTTGTCCTCAAACCTCAAACCTATTGCGGTCATCTCCAAATCGAAAATTTACAGGGAACACAAACTGCTGAAAATATGTGCCTCGTCCTTCAAGCACAAAAACTAAAAAAAATTGTGCTCGATCCCTCAAGCACAAAACTTGATCACTTGCTGCCTGGATCCCTTCCTGGGACCCGCTGCCCGCTACCTGGATCAACTTCTCGGAACAGTTGTTCGTTGCTTGTACCTGTTGCCTGCNGCTTCCTGAAGCTACCCAAGGCTGCCCGCAACCTTCTATTGTTGCATGAGTACTTCTTTGAGCTGCTCGATCCCTTATGGGCTTCCCGTTGCTCTTTTTGGCTTCCCACTGCTCTTCCGGGTTGTCGGACGGCTTGCCCATTGTCCCTGGCGACTATTGTCTTGCTTGAAGCCCTATCGAGGATTGGTTGGCTGCTGGCAGTGGCAGCTGAGCCATAGTGGCCCGCCACTTTCTTTACCTGACAGATAGTTGACCCGCGCGCGGCTGGCAGCCTGCTCCTACAGCGTTGCTGGCTGCGGCTGCTATGGTCGGCGGCTCTACTGTTCCAACCACCTCTCCTTAGCACTCGACGACTGGATTCTTCCGCAGCTACTCCCCGACCCTTTACCTCTGCCGAGCCTCCAAGCCTAACTCCTTCCTCAGCACGCGGTGTGCTCCTTGCCACACTTGCACACCTTTCTCAATCGTTAGCTGCTCCACGCACTCTCCCAACTCTACACCCTGATCCTAGTCGGATACTCCACACGAGCCTCCCTCAGCTCACGATTTCTTCATTGTTGCAACCCGATCTCATCCCACTGCAACTTCACAACCCCTTTGTAAACAATGCTACAACACAAGCGGTCGTACGTTGTACGACAATCATACGGTTGCCTTCCTTTTTTTTTTCTCTTTTTTCAAGTTTAATTCAACCCCGCAGCCTACAAAAAAAAATGTTTTGCGCTACAAATCAATACCTTTGTTCCTGGTTCCTCCTTCAAAGATCACGCTCTCATACCATGTTACTTTCTCCTCAACCCAGTACCCGACAATTAGTTCCTAGCAAACCGTTGATTCAATAAACTTATTAAGCAGATTTTACTGAATAAGAGCACGGATTAGCTTTAACAATCTACATTAATAAATCAGCGGAAGCATAACAAGAAAACCATATACAAAGTACACACGTAATTTCTAGTTATAATAATACCCTAAGGGAAAACCAGTACCTTGTTGATTTTATTGATATAAAATATGGGCTCTCGTCCTGGGATAATGGTCCACCTGAGGAATAATACAATGCAACAAAATAGCCTAGCCTATCACACCTGGCTGCTACTCCTTTGTTTCCCCTTGCTCCTTTCCTTCAACCCTGCCCCTACACACTTGGATGAAAGTCCTTCACCCAATCAATGAGATCTCCTATCTCACTTTGTGTGTGTCTACTCCTCTGACATAGGATGCCTTATATAATCTTGAGTTTACCCTAGATCTACAAAGTGATCAAAGGTTGAGATTAGATCTCACCTTCACTTTATGATCAAATGGCTAGGATTTAATTTAACTCACTAATGCAAAACACTTGGGCATTTGAATTAAATTAAACTCCATTAATTACAAAAGTACATTTACTTTAATAATCACTTTATTAAAGTGAATCTACTAAGTCCTGAGAGTTATTAAGGACAACTTCCACATGTTAGACACAAAACCGATGTGGAAGTACTTGTCCGATGCTACATACATCAACATAGAAACGTTTTTCTCTACTCTTTTTGTCCTCTTGGATCTAGTGCAGACCTTTGGAGAATGATTGCTTTGTGGATGCTTTTCATTTTTTGGATGATATCTTGTTGCAACTAGGGTTTCTCTTGGTGTAGCGACCTGGATAAGCAAGTAATTTTCTTTAAGCTGATATGATTGCTCACGGTATAATGTGATAATTTTTATCTTGTTGCATGTTACTTTGTTCTAGTGAAACCCTAGGAATGAGACATAAGGATTTCTCTCCTTCCATACTTTTGTTTGTCCAAGATTTAGTGAAAGCATTGAGAGACTTAGTCACTTGTTAGGATCCAAAGACCTAAGAGGCCAAGAGAAGTTCAACCTTAGGGTTTTGATCTTAGTCTATTTTGATCCTTGAACTAGATAACCTAGAAGAGGGAAAACGACACCTAGGGCCCAAGAGAGGTTACACCCTAGGAATTGTTTCCTTGTAATTTTTTTGGTCCTAAGGCCCAAGAGAGGTTGCACCTTAGGGTTAAAACTTCATTCTTCTTGACCATCTAATTCATTCTTCACAGTGTTGCATACTTGACTCCATAGTACTAGAAAGTAAACAACACTAGTCTTGATCTCTTTTGGTGACGAAAATACTCTTAGAACTCTTACTCTCTCTCTCTCAAAGTGATTTGACTAACTTTACTAACTCTAATCCTAGCAAACAAGTGAATTTAATTGTTGTTGTTATAAATGTTTTCTACAGCCATTCGGGCTTGAAGAATTATTGCATACATACTTAATATTATGGCCAAAGATACGAAGAATCATTGTTTAGCAATTGGATGTTGTTACACTTGTTGAAGGCTTAATTCTTATGCACAATTGCTAATTTTATGGGTGCTTTTACCTATTGTTGTGACAAAACATTCATTGTTGCTAAACATTGGTTTACTGCTGTAAATTTGAAAAAGCAAAAGCAAATAGTTTTAATGATTATCTAGTGTCTAAAGGTGATTGATGAGCTATATAACTTGGTAATTGTCTATTATATGCTTCGGATTGTTTCTTAGCTCATACAGGGGAACCAATTACCTCGTTTTCCTCTTCACCTCCCCTAGACCTAGCCTCTAACATCTAAGTAACCAAGATAGGGGGTTGTAGGCTCGACTAATCTTGCTACTTGATCCCTTGAGGTCACTAGGGAAGTCTCCCTTGTGTTGGACCTCCTTCCATCACTAAAAGGAGGGAAGTAGTTACTTAGGTGACATTGATCGAGACTTCTAATTGTTACACAAGATCGGTATCTTGTGGAGACTTTGCACAAGTACAAATCCTGTGATAACAAAACCCTAGAAGGGTAATAGAAGCATTGTATCTTGTAGCTCTTGTAAGAGAAAAAGGCAAAGGTTTTGAGGCATGAGGAAACCCTAGTGCTACTTGTTATGCTTGTTGTGGAGGAGAAGAAGAAAAGTCTTGCACACTTGTGGGATGCAAGTGTAGCTGCCAAGAAGGACTTGTCGATGATGATGCTAAATTGTTGAGGATCTTTGGTGGAGTGACCAACTTTAGTTAGGAGTGATTCCTACAAGAAGTTGATGGCCTTTTCCCTTTAATTTGGCAGCAAAGGCTTGCTCGAAAGATTAAACCCTTTGTCCCACTGATACTACCGAACTATTTCTTCCATTTGTCCTATTGTAAGAGCTTATTGCAAAGCTCATCGTTACCCCCTCACTTCTAGGGATAACTAGAAGATTTTTTTTCTCCATGTTCCACATTTCAGACAGCAGTTTCGATGATGGCATTCTAGATTGTCCACAAACGGTTGCCCACAGATGCCTTCCATTACATGCTCAGTTCACTCACATATATGACATGGTGCATTACACACTGATGTACATTGTTCTGACACTTCATATTGAGTGATAATGTCAATGTTTGGGACATGAAAATGGTGATAATCGATTGAATTGGATTATGAATCGTGATACTTTGAATCTATACATTTTGCCTTGTTTCACCTTGGTTGTCATTATCGTCTCCTAGTCATGCATTGTCACTCTTGGGCAAAGTTGTACTATTGGGGGGCCTTAAGAGGGGTAACGTGTCCATATCCCTTGTCATACATAACATATTCCCTCTGTCCTTTCTTCGTTGTCCTTTCTTTTGGGTTGGTTGTTACATGTATCCCAAAAAGGTCCATGATTCATAATCCCATGTGTGCTTGAATGCTCGAGTTTGATGCGGCTTGATATAAAAAAACAAATGTCATATTCAAAATGCAAGGCAAATGAAAAACAAAGTTAAGAACCAAGAAAGATAAAGCATGAGTAGTACCCCCTCGCTAATAGCCCATCACCCTAAGTCCTATGCAATGAAAGCATATCTAAAAAAGGACTTGGCAAGTGAAATTCAAAAGCCAAAAAAGGTTAAATCCATGAAGAAAAAGGCAAAAGGGTGTTGGAAAGACAGTGTTGACATTTATCATGTGCAAATATGTGGACATTTACACATTACACTTACAATTGGTGGGAAAGTAAATTGGGTGTCCAATTCTAAGATGAAATTGATTGCATGTAAGATTATTGTACATTTGGAGATGACTTGTGGCACTCATGCAAAATTACCATTTCTACTTAAGGGAGCTCTTCTCCTATCATACAATCACCAAATTTAGCAAATACAATACTACTCCCTAAGCAGGTTTTTGTTACAAACATAATAAATGTAACCATAATTAATAACTAAATAATTAATAATAATTAATCAATAGAAATGAAGAGACATCAGGTCACACTTATTCACTCATGACCAGTCAATGCCTATAAAGGTATACCATCATGAAAGCAATGTATCATTCTTATATTATCAATCAACATATTTTATAAATCTACAAAAATATCTATCTTCAACATATACAGGAATTGTTTATAACATTGGTATCAAAGCGAGTTCATTCCAACCATACAGGACCGTACCACTTCCACTGTTGTTCGTACGAATTTCTATATTGTTCACCATATATTCTTCGTCATCAACTGTTGCTTTACACTACTTCTGTACACTGTTGTCGTACTATCTGTACAATACACTCTATGCCTGTACATCCGTCGTCATCCGTACATGTTTGTTGTCCATTGTAAGTCGATGGTCCACTATATGTCACTGTACGCTTCTGCAGTGTCTGCATTACGCTTCTGTAGTATTGTTTGTTGTTGGTACTGTCCCCGCTGAAATCTATATTGCCCATATACTACGTTGTTTCGCTGACACCGTCCCCCATCTTGTTGACACCATTCGTCATCTGTATTGTCCCCATCAGCATTCCCAACTCAATTGTTCTCTTTATTTTTATTTTGACCAAGGTGACCCATCATAAAGTCGTACCTCAAATCATAAACTTTTCTTCATTTTTTACCTTGGAGTATCTTACTTTATAAAGTAACTTAAAATGTCACTTTACAAAAATCACCAAATCACAACTTTTTTACTTGGAGTATAATACCTTATAAAGTCACATAAATCATTTGTCATTTAAAATTCGAATTTGTGGGTTATTTTTAAATAAAATATGGAATCAACTAAGAAAAAAAAATGAGGCGTCACTGGCGGACATCACCCGTTTTAGAGACAAAGTCAACAACATAAAATATCGTCTTGGTAACGTCGAGAAGGAATTCGAAGAAGGACAAAAAACATTAACGTAAAAAATCGATAAATTATTACAAAAAGAAGACAAAATTGACACATTACCCGTTTTAGAGACAAAGTCAACAACATAAAATATCGTCTTGGTAACGTTGAGAAGAGTCAGAAAGAATTAGGAGAAGGACCAAAAACATTAACGAAAAAAATTGATAAATTGCTACAAAAAGAAGACAATTGACACATTAATAAACACATCTGAGGAACGATGGCAAAGCTTATTAAGAATGAGGGGTGCCGACAAGAATGAAAATACGAGTATGCTTAATGAAAAAATCGAAAGAATTGACCAACTAACTAAACGAGTGGAGGTGTTATGCACAGAACCCTTAGCTTTTCGAAGACCACCACAGAGTCCAGAATCACAAAATGCAAGTGATCAAAGAAATCAAGAAGAACCAGAAACAAATTTCTCAAGCAGTATGTATAACCCAAGGGGTCAAAACAAAGATTACCAAAAATTTAAAAAAGAGATTTTGAAATATGACGACAAAGATCATAGAGGAACCATCGTTTGGGTTAACAAAATGGAGGGTATCTTTGAATTGAATCCCCTACTAGGTGAACGAGAGAAAGTAATGACAACTTCCAACAATTTGGAAGGAGAAGCTTACGATTGGTTTCTATGGTAGTCCAACAAATGTGACACTCGTTCTTTCCATTGGCAAACCTTCACAACTGCATTATTAAAAAGGTTCCATGACGAAAAAGACGACGACCTATAGAACAAATTTGTGCATCTCAAACAAAAGGGAAACGTAAATGACTATACACATGAATGGGAAGTGTTGGCAACATGGCAAAGAGGATTTATAGATGAACAATTGTTAAAAATGTATATCTGTGAGTTAAAGGATTACATCCATAGTGAAATAAAACTATGGAACCCTAAAACTATTGAGGATGCTAGACATGTGGCAAAACTAATTGAACAAAAAAACAAGTTCAATAGGCCATCATTCACAAGTCCAAAAGAATCAAACAGATATTCAATTGAAAGACCAAATAAATACTCTACAAACAAGTATGTGCCATCCCCTTTAAGGGAAGACGAAAACCAGCACCCGGACCCAGATAAGAAATGGGTGAAAAAATGTAGATATTGTGAAGACAAATGGTCGCCAGGGCACAGATGTAACGATAAAAATCTATATACTAGCGAAGCAGAGAAGGAATCAAACACATCCAACAGTGACTTAGAGAGAGAAAAAGAAGAAAAACAATTGTAAGTGTGGGAAAAATTGCACACCGGGGCATAGATGTGAAGATATGTCATTATGCAACTGTAGAATAGTCGATGGGAAGCAAGTAGAAGTACAAAAACCAGATGATGAAATTACTATAGCATACAACTCAGATCCTGACCATGATGAAATACCGCAAAAAGCACCACTAGCTTCAATCTCATGTGTCAAACAAAATAGAAATGAAGAAAACGAACTTCAAAGAGATAATTGCTCCCAGAAATAAAAAACCAAATACAACAATTGATTGCAAAATATATTCCACCACATCTCAAAAAAGATAAGATCTAATCTCCAAGTAAAGAAGAAAGCAAAACTACAATTTTGTTGGCAACCATGATAGGGAAACCACAACCTAAGCCCCTAAAGCTTA
Organism: Picea sitchensis; assembly: GCA_010110895.2. Lineage (NCBI taxonomy): Eukaryota > Viridiplantae > Streptophyta > Pinopsida > Pinales > Pinaceae > Picea > Picea sitchensis. Next base: position 12,429 of record SNQJ01S0108993.1, read on the forward strand.
AAGGAGTTATAAAAGATAGAAATATAACAATACTCATAGATTCTGGCAGTACTCATAGCTGTATAGAGATTGTTGTTGCTAAACAACTAAATCTTTTTGTGTACCCCACCGAGGACCTCACTATTAAGGTCCTTGATGGACAAAAGGTCAAAGAAGTTGGAAGATGTCATAAAGCTTCAATTCAAATACAAGAACTAGAACTACAAACATGACTTTACGCTCTACCGCTCCAAGAAATGGATATGGTGCTAGGAGAGGAATTGTTGACACAGTCGGGAAGTAATACCACAAACCTTAAAGAACAATTCATGCAATTTAATTGGCAAGGACAACACTATAAATTATATGGTGTTGAAGGTTCCGCTCTTAAAAAGAATCAATTACAATTAACAAACAATGACCAAGGAACACAATCAAACATACAACAACAGAAACAAGAGAAAGACCTCACCAACACGCAAGGTTTGAATGAAGTCAGACCCCTAAAAACAAATAAACTTCATTCCACTACTTGAAACATTGCTCAAATAGAGAGAACCCTATTTATTTTGCTTTGAGGAAAAAGCATTCTTTAAGGAGGTGGCAATGTTACAAACATAATAAATGTAACCATAATTAATAACTAAATAATTAATAATAATTAATCAATAGTAATGAAGAGACATTGGGTCACACCTATTCACTCTCATGACCAGTCAATGCCTATAAAGTTATACCGTCATGAGAGCAATGTATCATTCTTATATTATCAATCAACATATTTTATAAATCTACAGAAATATCTATCTTCAACATAAACAGGAACTGTTTATAACAATTTTTTGGCACCCACCATTGCCCTAGAAGTTCTTGTTTGTTCTTCTCATCTTGCTCCATCTCTAGCTCAGATCAACACTTCACCTGGACATCACTACCACTGAAGAACAGAAACATTACCAGCAAATGGGTACCTAAAAATTTTCTACACATAACAAATATGATACTCTAGATCAAAGCACAAATTTGGCCATGTTCAACACTAAGGTTGGCTATTACCCAGTGGTGACCATAGAAGGCTGCATGAATACATGCCAATAGATTCCAACCATTAATGAATACTGATGGAAGCCTTAAATCTTGACTCTAAATGACCAACGAACAAGCCTAGCACAAGTTACTACCAATGTTGGAGCAACATCAAAACAATTTGTTCATATATAACATCTCTTCTGTAAAAGGTAGAAGAAAGAAAAAAAATTAAAGTCATTGATGTACATAAAACCTATATTCTGAAATTAAAATGCATTAAAATAGGCTAGTGTTAATCATTGGCATTTCTAGATTTGAATGCACTCAATTAAAAACAAAATTTGTGAACAAAACACAACGAAAAAATCATTGACAAGCCTATGATAATATTGGCAAGAGTAATCTTAGATATTGTCTTGTACGACCAAATAGCTAGCAATGCTAACCATAGAAACAATAGCTAAAAATAAATGCAAACAAATTTTTCCAATAGCTTTATCCATCCTTCCACTCAAATTGTGAGGTACTCTAGTAGCAAAAAATATTATACCAAGGACAACGATGATCATTTATTTTTATATTTCTCATTAAAATTGACCATAATTAAATGAGGTAGATCATCAGAAAATAGTCAGATCTAAGGACAAGATAACTGAAACATTTTAACAACTTAACAATTTTAACAATCTAGTCAAAGGTGAAAACAAATGCAATTGAATTTCAGCAGCAGAATTATCACCCCTACACTGAAATTGAAAGCTACAGTAAGAAGAGGACTATTAATGTAGAATTAAATCTCAACATAGGGCTATTCAACTGTACATATAATCTATAACAACACACAGATAACAACCACAATCCAAGATGGCCCCACAAATAATGACACCAAAACTATCAGCAATGTCAGTCCAAGAGCGAGGGAGGATGCCATGATATCAACCCAGGGACTTGTAGCCGAAATCCATCTTCCAGATTGGCAAAACTTTTGGTGTGAGCAATGGCTTGTATACCATCTCCATCTTACAATTGTTATCGATGTGGGATTATTCACAACACAGTACACACACCCAGCAGTGTTTAAAACTGACACCAAAACTATCAGCAATGTCAGTCCAAGAGCGAGGGAGGATGCCATGACATCAACCCAGGGACTTGCAGCCCAAAGCCATCTTCTAGATTGGCAAAGATTTTGGTGTGAGCAATGGCTTGTATACCATCTCCATCTTACAATTTTTATCCATGTGGGATTATTCACAACACAGTGACACACACACCCAACAATGATGTTTAACGCGCGCACACACACACACAATTAAGAAAAGTATTAATGTGAACACAATCCCAACATAAGAATATACATCCATAAATATAGCTTGTAACGTCACATAGAAAACAACCACAAGCCAAATATCGCCCATGCAATATGATACCAAATCCACAAGCACTGGTAGTATTAGGCACTGGTAGTATTAGGGTAAGGGAGGATGCTATCACATCAACCGGGGGCTTGCACCCCAAAGCCCTCCAGATTGGCAAAGTCTTTGGTATAGGTAATGCCTTATAAACCACCTCCATCTCACAATTGTTATCTATGTAGGATTATTCACAACACATACCCAATTGGACATTAACGCACACACTCAATTAAGAAGAGGGGTGTTAATTTGGAAGGAAATTCCAACATAGGGATATGTCACTGTAGAGATAGACTGTAACATCACCATAGATAACAACTACAAGCCAAAGACAGCCCACAAGGCATGACACCGAAACCATCGGCAATGTTAGTAATAGAGTCAAGGAGGATGTTATCACATCAACCTGTGGAATTGCACCCTAATACAGTGTCCAGATCAACAAAGTTTTTGGCACAGGTAATGCTTTACCAACCATCTTCATTTCACAATTGTTATCGGTGTGGGATAAAATCAAATTATTCTTGAGCTGGTTAATATTTATCATTATCTATGAAAAGGATATTGACGACTAATCTATAGAAAATTAATAGCTGAAGAACCGACATTTTAGATAAGGTGCAACCAAAATTAGCAAGGTTTTCATAACACAAACCTCTGTCAAATAAAGAGGTTGAGCACTGGATTGCCAGGAAAATGCCTTGAGATGAACAACATATTCCCGACCTACCACAAAATACCATGGTGTTGTACATGATACACGATCTTCTCCATTGAGAACACCTCTTAGTCTAGTGAATAATGATAGATATAAATGAAGTTCATTAGGTATAACTATATGCAGTGTTGTTGTCTGTTGGTTCCTAGCAACTCTCAAGTCCTCTACAACAATGTTTGTAGTTCCAATAGTTTTTGCATCAACTATGCCCATCACATGATCAATCAAAACAATGGAGTCGTTTGTGACAAACCAATGATGATTTGGAGATGGTAAATTGACAACTACATAAAAGAAGGGATTATTAGCCAATAATACATCAAGATAACAATACATTATGTTTTTAAATAGCAAACCTTAACAAGATTTCTCCCTCTTTTTTACCATCAATATCAATAAGTAACATAAATCAATAGAGAAGGCAAAGTAGGAAATATAATCATGCATCAGTTAAGTATCTGCTTACAGCCAGGCACAAAACAATCTTGGAAAGAATAAA
>SNQJ01S0108993.1:30963-45299 GCA_010110895.2 Picea sitchensis
GGGTTATTTAATGTCACTGAGTTAGGAGATGTTATGTTTTTAAAGTGACATTAAGAAAATAAAGTAACTTTAGATTAATAAGTTACTTAAACATTATTAAAAGTGATTTTTAATCTTAAAGTGAAAGTAAAAGGGGAATAAGGGTCATATTTGATTTAGTCAAAAAGGGAAATGTTCTAGAAGTCATGGAAGAAGGATAAAAGGAAGTGGTACAGTTAGGAGATAAGATGTATCTCTGACTGATCCAAAGTAAGTTTCATCAATTTCAATACACAAGTACAAACTAGCTAATAAACAAGACACTATTCAAAATGAAAGAAAATTATATGTATGTCCACTTATGACCAAAATAGCTCAAAGGGGCTCTGAAAAACAGCAATAAGGAGTACCTAGACAATCACCAAAAAACATATGAAAGAAAAATCTAAGAACTAGACTAGAGAAAGATTAGATTAATAAGATAGTAGATACAAAGGGATTGAAAATAAAGTAACTTTTGATTAATAAGTTACTTAAACATTATTAAAAGTGACTTTTAATCTTAAAGTGAAAGTAAAAGGGGAATAAGGGTCATAATTGATTTAGTCAAAAAGGGAAAAGTTCTAGAAGGCATGGAAGAAGGATAAAAGGAAGTGGTACAATTAGCTCAAAGGGGAATAAGGGTCATATTTGATTTAGTCAAAAAGGGAAAAGTTCTAGAAGGCATGGAAGAAGATAAAAGGAATGGTAGCGCTTCACTTTGGCATTATGTTTTTGATTGATCTCTTTGGGGTGCTCTTGGAGCCAAGGTTTTCGTTAGGGGTTTGATTGATTTTATAAAACCCTTCAATTGATTGATTGATCATTAGGTTTTTGATTGATTTTATAAAACCCTTCAATTGATTGATTGATCATTAGGTTTTTGATTGATTTTATAAAACCCTTCCATTGTAGTTTAGTTTCGGTGGTGCAAGATCCACCCTAGCTAGACAAAAAAGGAGGATCCATCCACGATCTTCATTGGAGCTTCATCTTGTGTTTTGATTTCAGTTTTGGGTTGTAGTGATCTGCTTGAAGAGGTTGTGGCACTTGGGGGGTTTGATCTCATCTGTTGAGGAAGCCACAGCATGATTCCAAGCTTTTGGCTTGTATTGTGTGTTTTCCATTGATGTATTGCAGTTGCCTTAGTAGCCTTTGGGTTGTTGTATTCAGATCTAATTCATAATAAAATAATCTATGATTCTCTTCTATTCCATGTGTATCTAGTTTTGCCAATAATATGTTTGACGAAATGCCTTTAATGGAATGAATGCAAACTGTTTGTAAAAATTTGTCAACCATTTTATAGCATTTACTGCACAAAGATTATAATATTCCGGCCTAGCATATCCGGGGTCATTACAATGGTATCGAAGTTGGTGATCTTGCCAACCTGTGACTATTCTCCTCATTGCCCAAGAACTGATTCCATGTTGCAGAGATCTCGTTAAGAACCGAGTTTCTTTGTATAGATCCAGATTCAGGTGAGAAAAGTCGAGTTCTCTGTTAGGGGACCGAATTTGCAGATGTGGGCAGAATTATTCATTGAGCAGGGCGTTTTCTTTCAGTAGTGATTGATTTCCTTTGGTGTAGGTCGAGTTCTCTCAGCAAAAGAGTCGAAATTTCTATGGGAGACCGCCATTTTCTTTTATAGGGATCGAGGTTCTCATTGGGACTTCAATCTTGGAGTATAGCGATTAGCCAGAGGAGATCATGGCACTTCCTTGGAGTTCAATTTGCCATTTTTGCAAAGTTGTGGAGATTTGTAGCAGTTGTGTGAGGTTTGTGGAGATCATGGAGCCTAGGAGGATAGTTGGAGGTCTTCAGGAGGGTCGAAACCCTTCCTATTTGTTAGTCGAGGAGGTCGGGGTGTTGTGAGAGGTTCGTAGCCCAACTATAGAGGTCGCAGGAACAATTAGAGAGGGGTTGAGCCTCCCTCTTTGCAAATCCCAGGGTTTAGGAGGGCCGCAACTGTCGGATTGATGTTGTTAGAGGGTCGTAGCCCAACAGTAAAGCTCGTAGGAACAATTAGAGAGGGGTCGATCCTCCCTCTTTACAGATCGCAGGGTTTAGGAGGGTCGCACGAGTTGGACTGGTGATGTGAGAGGGTCGTAGCCCAACTAGAGGTCGCAGGAACAATTAGAGAGGGATCGACCCTCCCTCTTTGGAGATCGCAAGGGTCAAACTCTCTTGCTGATCGAGTTGGTCATTGGGGTTAATTTCTTCACTTGCTGGGCCAAAATAACTTGCAAGGGAGTCGCCATTTCCTTAGTGAGCAGATCTATTCGTGTGAGGAGGGTTGTTTTCTCTTGATTGGGCCGAAAAAAAAATTCTGTGGGACGAGTTTAAGCTTGCTAAGCGAGATACTTACTCGTGGGGTTGGGGTCGAGCCGAGTACTGTGGAGGCCAATTTTTGTAGAGGGCCGAAATTCTTTTGTGTGGGTGCCTCTATTTGTTGTTGGGAACACATTTTGGGTGTAAGGTGAGTTATCTCACTATAGGTCAAGTTCATTTGTTGGTTGGGAGGTCGAACTTCACCTTGGAGGTTGAGTTGGGCAAGAAGAGGGTCGATTCTCTCTCTGTTAGGCATTTTTTGAGCAACCAGACTGAGTTTTTTTATAGAGAGGTCAAGTTTCATATCTATTGGATTGTATTATCTCAGTGGAGCTCGATTTTGTTGGCTAGGCGAGTCACCATTATATCTAGGCCGATTTCTTACATTGTAGGAGTGCATTTCTTCTAATGACCAAATTTCTTAGTGAGAGGGGCGACTTTGTTGTAGTTGTTGACCTCGCAATTGAGGGGGTCGATTTGGTTGGTTGTTGGAGGTGAAATAAAGGCAACTGTATCAACTGGTCTACCATTTGTTGTTGCATTGTTACTCTTATTTTGTTGATAGAAATCTTCACTTACAACTCTAAATTCTTCATCAGAAAATTACCAGGTTCCCTCTTTATTATGGTTGTTCTATTGTTTTGAGTTTTCCATTGTATTGCAGTTGTTGCAAATATTAATGCAATATATATTTGCAAGTCTAGAGTTAGTGTCTTTGTAATCCTTCAGCAAAGTTTAGATCCATTTGTAAGTCGTCAGTAATTTATCGTAGGCAAATTGTTTGTCAAAATTTATGAACCAGCATTACACCTAAACAGAGCAACAACAGTGCAAGGGGGGGTTTGTAGTGGAAGTTAGGCACTTCTACTTAGTGTTTGATGAAAGTCAACACTCAGAAAACCCACATAAATTGAAGAGCAAATCATTGAGAAAAATCAGCGGTGCATTCCATGGACAAGGGAATAAAGACAACACTGGAATTCATGGATAAAACTTGGCAAATTCTTCAACAAGAGAAGAGGATGCTAGTAGCAAAAAAATACATGCTTTACTATCAGAAGTATCTAACATCAAGTGAAGAGATTGGTGTTGCTTTGCCCTTTAAAAGCTTTTACACTCTCTTGTACGGAAATTGGCCCAAGGATATGGACGAGGATTATTTTAAAAGCTTAGGACAGGAAGTAAAAAAGGATGAGCATGAAGGACAGGTGGAGGAGCATTCATCTAGCCATGCAGAGGATGCGTGAATAGAGGAAGACCAAACAGAAGCCTATGATACATCATTAGAACTAACCAATGAGGCCAATGACACTAGTGTGCTAGATGGAGAAGATGAGGACACAACATCTTGTCCTACTTATGACGACTATGAGAAGATGTTCCAATCAGCCGATGTTGAGGATTCAACATCTCTCCCTATGTATGATGTTGATGATGAGGATGGTTCAAGCATTAATTCAGCACCTCATCCTGTTTATGACATGTATGATGTGTTGATTTTTCAATAGGCAAGGCTTAAGCATGAAGTTCATTCCATCTTTAGCATTTTACTTAAACCATTAACAATTTGTTGCAGCAACCAAGATCACAAGAAGAAACACCATGCACAAGTACACAAGAAGTATCCTAGGAAACCCTTCTCAACAAGAGAAGAAAACCCAGGCAATCCTTTGTTATATTCTTCAAGAGAAAGATCTCCACTACCATAAAAACCTAGCACACAAAAGGGTGCTCACAAACCCTAGAAGACTAACGCCCAAGAGAGGTGTCGCTTTTCCCAAGAAGATGTACTTGCTGAAATTTCCAAACTCACACTTAAGATATGATTCCTCAATGGGGAATTTACCTTTACTTATATGAGACTGAACCTGTCAATAGAAGTGTCTATTGGCACAACAGGGCCGACCTCAATAACTCACAATATAATTAATAATTACCAAATTAATTATCTTTTACATTAGTTATTTTTTACATTAAGGTGGGGACGACCTGTACCCTTTACAATACAATTAGGGTTACAGGTAAGTCTGACTCTTGAACAATATAGAAAGGGATCTCATACACCCACTAGTGCTCAGCCACTAGGGGCACATCCATAGGGATGTCCAGACTCCATATCTCTATCTCACTGCGTCTCACAGGAGAACCACACTGACTAGTGCTCAGCCACTAGGATCACGTTCACCTGTGCTCATCCACGGGACGTCCAACTCAGCAGATCTTCTTTCCCACTACATTACACAAGACAGTCATATGGAGTTCATCATCTCAACTCTCGGCTCAGAGGAGGCTAATACATCGTTTTCATCTCTGTCTCAGAACGATGCACCCAACTCGTGGGAATTCACACGTTCACCTGTGCTCAACCACAGGTACGTCTAACTTAGCAGATCTTCTTTCTCATTGCGTTACATAGGAGAGTCATCTAGAGTTCTTCTCAACTCTTTGTAAGGAGGAGGCCAGCACAACATTCCAGTTCTGTCTCAGATAGGAACCACACACCCATCTCAGGGGCTCTCTCTCAGGTATGTGTCCTGGAGGATGTCTCACGCAGCTGTAATCATCAACACTCCCTCGCAGCTAGGGAGGCATTCTCCACCAGGCCAAGTCTCTCATGGAAATACTCGAACTTTGTCTTGGCAAGCGGTTTGGTGAAGATATCTGCGATATGCTCATGGGTAGGAAGATACTGCACGTGTACTGTCTTCCTCTAAACCATGTCTTTGATATAGTGATATTGTAATGTTCCTGACTTGGCTAGTCTAGGAAACACTGCTAATGTGTGTGTAGGATTAATCGTTTACAGCATATAAATGATCATACAAATAACAAATGCGACAAAGGACTGCAAAGTTTATATTATGATATCTCCGTGGATTACAAAATGGCCGAATGCGGCTGAATAAACTGACAATACTTGACTAGATCAACAGACAAAGGATCTTAGCCGGAATACAAATAATCAACTAAAAGATAATACCCAGAGTATGGGAGCACAGCGGAATCAATGGATGCGTTGGGACTATGGCAACTTTGACGGTAACTGTTGGAAGTCAGGAAAGTTCGCCCTGGGAGCTGTACTTCCCAGAATGGCCTGGAAACTGTCCCAAATGATGTGCCCTGCTCTAGTCCTCAATACTGGTAACTGTCGGACCCTTCTGCTAGTGAGTTTGGACCCCGGATAGATCCCCCTGGGGGAATGCGCCCCTCTTTCTCTGGCAAAATGCGTCCTGGTGATTCCACCGTCGAAATCGGACGAGATGTGTCTCAAAATGACCGCCTTGGTCTACTAGGAAATGGGTCGGAAGGGTTTCCCTGAATATGGCATGATGCACGCTCTGGAACCCCAAATGTATCCGCCAAAAGTGTCAAACGTCCAAGTCTGGAAAATGCACCCCAGTTGATTCCTCTGTCGAAATCTGATGAGGAACCAGGCAAAAGATGCGCCTTGCCTTCCTCTCAAATGGGTCGGAGGGAAATCTCGAAATTCTCCCTGGATGGGATAAGTCGACTAAAAACCCTCTCAGAAGTTGCACCCTCACTCTGGATGAATGCGCCCTTGCTGTTGAACACTGTGTAACTGCTGCTGAAGAATGATGGAAGACCTGAATGATCTCCCCGGTGACTAGGGTGTGTCTATCAACACCGAAATCAGCCAACTGGTGTCTTCCTCCTGGAATCCACTGAACTATCTCTCCTCAGATGCGCCTCTTCTCCTCAATGACAAGTCATAATCTGCATAATAATGGATTAGGTCGCTAACCCTTCCTTTATAGCTTTCCAAAACCCTAAATCATGCTGAAACCCTAATTCAATGTTGACTTCCAAAACCCTAAATCACTGTTGAAACCCTAATTCACTGTTGACTTCTATTTTTAGCTCATAATGACTTAAAAGCGCTTTTAACCCTTTTTAGCTCAATGTCACTTTCTAATTATAACACCTGTGACTGGAATGACCTCTAGTAACCTTGTTTACCCCTCTTTGGCCCTGGCTATAGTCTAACGAGGCAGTTTAGACCATTAAGCCTCCTCTCTGGAGCTCCTATTTGGAAAAGGACATTATAAATATTTTATCTCAATGTGTTTCGATCTGTCATGAAACACAGGGTTCTCAGAAAGATTCACACAACTCTGGTTATCACAATGAATAGTAGTAGGATCCATCTCATGATCAAATAAATCAGTCAGAAGTTTGCAAAGCCACACTACTTTGCGGACTGCTACACTCAATGCAATGTACTCTGCCTCTGCGATACTCAATGCCACAGAGCTCTGTTTTCTGCTACACCAAGAAATTATGGCAGACCCCAAAGTGAAGGCAACAACCAGAGGTGCTTTTCCTATCCACTGCGCTTCTAGCCCATTCTGCATCGACATATCCCTGCAGGCTCAAGTCTACACTGGAGGCATATCTTAGGCCATAACCAACTGTGCCTCGTAGGTATCTCAATACATGTTTTGTTGCTATCTAGTGTGTCTGTCTCGATTGGCACATAAACTAGCTAAGCACATTCACTGCATAGCATATATCCGGTCTGGTGTTAACAAGATACATCAGCGATCCAATCAACTATCTGCACAAGTGTAGATCAATCTCTCCTGAATCAGTATCACTCATCTTCAAATCCATCACCATTGGTGTGGGCATGGATTTGCATTCTGTCTTACCGAACTTTTTCAATATCTCCACAATATATTTTCCTTGACTCAGGAAAATCTCATCTGTCCTCTGCCATACTTCTAGTCCCAAGAAGTAGTGCATCAAGCCTAAATCCTTCATTTCAAATTTAGCAGTCAATGCTCGTTTGCATTCAGCAATGAGTCTCTCTGAACCGGGGAGGAAACGGTCGTCCACATATAGGACCAAGATCAAACACTCATTGCCATCAATGTGATAATATAGGTTTGGATCAGCAGCACTTTTGCTGAAACCCAAACTCATCAAAAATCCATCCATCTTCTTGTACCAAGCACGTGGTGCTTGCTTTAGACCATATAGGGCTTACTTCAACCTGCACACATGAGATCTTTCATTGTGTATAACGAATCCTTCTGGCTGCTCGATATAAACTTCTTCCTCAATTTCACCATTGAGAAAAGATGTCTTTACATCCATCTGATGTAGCTTCCAACCCATGGAAGCAGCTAGTGCAATAATAGAACGGATGGAAGTGTATCGGGCTACTGGAGCAAAAGTCTCGTCATAGTCAACGCCCTCTACTTGTGAGAACCCTCTAGCTACAAATCTCGCTTTGCATTTCTCTATGCTTAAATCCATTTGGAGGTAACTACAGACTTTCCCTCTAGTCCTGGAACAATATCCCATACATCATTTTTCAATATAGACTGATATTCTTCTGTCATGGCATCTTTCCATACTTGCTCACCTAAAGCTTCTCCATGAAAAAATGGCTCTGAGTCAATGATGTGGGTCATGGCTGAAAGGTAGCTTGAGAATCTCTTTGGTCTCTTGCTCTCTCTAGTTGTTCCTTGAGGGGCTTTATGTCCCTCTGCTTCACGTAGAGTTTGTCGGGCCCAAGCAGGCCTTTTATGTCCAACTATATTATCTCTGGGCATGTTAATTGGAGCAATTGGATCAACTGGATCAACTGGAGCAACTGAATCAACTGGAATAATGTTTGTCTCCCTCTGAACTGCTGAAGGTGGAGAAGGCATTGTCTCACTATCAATTTCCATCTGAGATTCTCTGGATCTTTGGAAGGCTATCTCTTCTTCAAAAGTAACATCTCTGCTTATTTCAATCTGTCTTTGAACAGGAATGTAGATTCGATATGTTTTTGAGGATTCACTGTATCCTACAAATGTGCCCTTTCTCCCTGAAGGTTCTAGCTTAGATCTCTTCTCTTTGGGTACATGAAAATATACTGGACACCCAAATATTCTGAAGTGTCCAATCTCAGGCTTCACTCCAGTGAAGGCTTCTTCTGGAGTAATGTTCTTCAAGATCTGATGAGGACTTTTGTTTTGAACATACACTGTTGTCATACACGCTTCTGCCCATAGAGTCAACTAGGCTAGAAAACCTAACGGCTAGGCTAGGATAGCACTTTTAGGTTTTGTTGGACTTATAACTGCCAACAATAAGCCTTTGAAAGATAGGATAACACTAGTGAGATGAATAGCTCCTTCAAAGAGTTGCAGAAACCCTAATTCTGAATTTTCTACAAAAATTAATGAAACCCTAGAAACCCTAGGGCCAAAAAGTCAAAATGCTCAAAATTGCAATTTGAAGCTTGTTGGAGGTGCGCTGAAGGAGGTCGTACACTCCTATGTCCTTTTTAGCCCCAACGTCCAAGTGCCAAGTGCTGAAACCTCTCAGAAAGGTAGGTCGTACGAAATTTCTGGAAACCCTAGGAGGGTCATATGGTTTTGCAGGAGAGAGAAGATGGCTGAAAAATGTTTGTGCAATGGGTTCTTCAAGACCTATGCTCTGATAGCATGTTGATTTTTCAATAGGCAAGGCTTAAGCATGAAGTTCATTCCATCTTTAGCATTTTACTTAAACCATAAACAATTTGTTGCAGCAACCAAGATCACAAAAAGAAACACCATGCACAAGTACACAAGAAGTATCCTGGGAAACCCTTCTCAACAAGGGAAGAAAACCCAGCCAATCCTTTGCAATATTCTTCAAGAGAAAGACCTCCACCACCATAAAAACCTAGCACACAAAAGGGTGCTCACAAACCCTAGAAAACTAGTGCCCAAGAGAGGTGCACACTTTTCCCAAGAAGATGTACTTGCTGAAATTTCCAAACTCACTTAAGATATGATTCCTCAATGGGGAATTTACCTTTATTTATATTAGATTGAACCTGTCAACAGAAGTGTCTATTGGCACAACAGGGTCGACCTCAATAACTCACAATATAATTAATAATTACCAGATTAATTATCTTTTACATTAAGATGGGACCGACCTGTACCCTTTACATTACAATTAGGGTTACAACTTACAGGTAGGTTTGACTCTTGAACAATATAGTAAGGGATCTCATACACCCACTAGTGCTCAGCCACTAGGGGCACATCCATAGGGATGTACATATCTCTATCTCACTACGTCTCACAAGAGAACCACACTCACTAGTGCTCAACCACTAGGATCACGTTCACCTATGCTCATCCAAAGGCACGTCCAACTCAGTAGATCTTCTTTCCCACTACATTACACAGGAGAGTCATATGGAGTTCATCATCTCAACTCTCTGCTTAGAGGCTAATATATCGTTTTCATCTCTGTCTCAGAACTATGCATTCAGCTCATGGTAATTCACACGTTCACCTGTGCTCAGGCACAGGTACGTCTAACTCAGCAAATCTTCTTTCTCATTGCGTTACACAAGAGAATCATCTGGAGTTCTTCTCAACTCTCTGTAAGGAGGAGGCCAACACAACGTTCCAATTCTATCTCAGATAGGAACCACACACCCATCTCAGGGGGTCTCTCTCAGGTCTGTGTCCTGGAGGATGTCTCACGCAGCTGTAATCATCAACATGATGATGCAGGCATGATTGTACCAGAACATGACAAAGATTGGGAGCTATGTGTGGAGGATGATAACCAAGGGGTTGATTTTGGGGACGAGGGCAGAAAGAGGAGCGACAAAGCATTTCTAAAGGGGAAGGATATGTAACGAACATAAATATATAAAATATATAGATATAAATAAATAATCATTAAATAATAATAATAATTAATACATCGTAATGAAAAGACATGTCTTATCCAAAAGACGTGTCTATTAATGAAAGGGCACCCCTGCATGGGTATATATGGCCTTCATTGTCAATGTAATCAATCATCTCATTCATATTCTTATTCAATATATATTTTTACTATCCTAGATGGATTACATTATTCTATCCTACTTAAATTGGATATTCTTATAATTGTCAAACAAGTTAGTTTTTCATAGTCCCACGCACCTTTCAAGTGCTTTTGTCAATAGACCTAGTTGTTCAGAGTTGTCTACAAGAGGTTGCATCATACACTCACAAGCTATAGAAATTTTCTAACCTATCTTCCACTGTGAGGAAAGCAAGGATAACTCCCAAGGTTATTCCACACATACATGAGTCYTTGGACCATTTGCRTTGGAGCCTTTCCAGATGTCCACGAGAGCCATTATGCCTAACCCAACTTTGTGCCTTTCACAAGTAACCCCAAGGGTCTCAATGGGATTTGATCTCGAGACCTTGAACTTTCATATAAGAGCATCTACCAATTGAACAAATCCTTGTGGCTAAAAATGTTAGAGCCATTTTCAACGTTGGACAATGGGTCTAAAAGAGCCTCCATCATATAACCACAAACTATAGTAGTTTTCTAGCCTATCTCCCCCTCTAAAAAAAGCAGGGGTAACTCTCTGTTGAAATCTGCAAACCTAGCACACGGCAGTTAATTCCGAGAAAAATAAATTTACTAAACTAAAACACAACTAGGTTGCTCAATGAAAATATAAGCAGAAGCATAAAACAGAAACCAAACACATTTGCACACGAGATTTGGGTAAACACCCTTGGAAAAACCCTTGCGGGAAAACCAGTTCTGAGTTTGATTTTATTGCTAAAAATCTTGGGCTCACGTCCTGGGATAATGGCCCATCAGAGGAATATAATGCTGCAACAGATAGCCTAGCCCACTTGGTTGATATCTCTCTTGATGCCCTTCACACTTCCCCAACCCTGCCCACTCAGACACAAGTACATGAGCAAGACTCCCTCTTGCTCCTATGCACTCATTGTGTGCCCCTCACTCTCCTTAGGTTTGCTTTTATAATCCCCTAATGATTAAAACCCTAACCCTAGACCTCAATGGCCAAAATTAGAACTTGGATCCCACAATCTAACGATCACGACTTAATCTTTCGTTGCGATGACTTAAATCACTTAAGTCACACAACCTTACAAAAGTCACTTTAGTCATTACATAAAAGCCACTTCAAAGAATGTCACTCGGACACCTCTGCATGCTAGGCATTGCCAATGCATAAGTACATGTCCGAGCTATCCCAAAAGCTAACACTCCCTCTTAGCGAGGAAGGTACTTCTGGAAGAACCTCCTCCTGGATCAATCTCTAACCCCATCAAATCTGTTATTGTTATAGCTGCTCCCTCTAAACCAGAAGACCCTCTTGCTACCTCCGCTGCACTTTGATCTGATCTACGATCCAAGATCTCCTTGGTCCCCACTACAGGTTGTCTCAGCACCCTATACAACATACCCTCCCTGATGCCAAGCCTCACTGTTGCATCCTGGGTATCTGCTCCCTCTGAACGTATGAGTACATGTCCATCCTCGAACATCACCGCATACTCTATGTCCTCCAAGGTTGATACTGAGAGCAACTTCAACCCTGGGACATACATCACTCCTGCCACCTCCAGAGAAACTCCTAACTCTAGTTGGAATTTGACACGTCCAACTCCCTTCACTGCATGCACGGTATGCATCCCATAATTTGCATGACATTTTGAGTCTTTCTCCGAAACAGTAAGGAACATTGACCTCGTTACCGTTATATGGCGAGATGATCCAACGCTGCCATCTCGACAACGTTCTCAAATTTGGCCTCCCGAACCTGCTACCTAATCCTACTGCCCAAGTCTATTGCATGTTGCCCAGACCCCTACCCAGGGCTGCTCGCAAGCTCCTGTTGTTGTTTGGGTCCTTTTCTGGGCTGCACAGAGCTTTTCTGCATGCTGCCCATCTATCTCAGCCTATTTCCCAACAATTCTCCTCGCTACCCAAAATTTTCTGGACAGTTTGTCGACTGCCCAGACCTGCCCGAGGGTTGCCCGAAAATTTCTGGGCACTCTGCCTCCTACCCGACAACTGCTCGACCCCTGTTGGGTCTAACCACAGCTCTAACTCGGCCCCTCTGCATTGTTGGTCAATTGTTTTGGTGGCCCTTCTTGTGAGCCTATGAGCCCGGCCCACGACCTAACTACTTGGCTCGGCAGCCAAGTTCTATAGCGGACTTCTCTTTTTCCGATTGCTAATCCAGTCGTCCAATTGCCAACCGACAGCTACCACTATCATCACATGCTCGCGGCTTTCTCTCCCGCGACCCTTCGACGTCCAGTGCTGCTGCTACAACTCTCGACCGGTCCCTTCAAACTTCCTCAGTCATGAATCCTTTTGGTTGTTTCCTGCAACCTCTCCCAGTGCTCTACTCAAGTGGCTTTCTTTTTCCTCCAGCCGCCACAGCTACCAACACTCTCCATTCCACAGCCCGCGTCCATGTTCTTTGTTGGCAGCTACTACTAGACAGCTCTTTGGCAGCCCTTCTTGCTGGCCTGTGAGCCCGGCCCACGACCCAACTACTCGGCTCAACAACCAAGTCATCTAGCTGACTTCACTTTTTCCGACTACTAACTCAATCGTCCAATTACCAGCTGGCAGCTACCACTATTGTCACGCACCCGCGGCTTTGTCTCCCGCGACCCTCTGGCATTCAGTTTTGTTGTTACAGCTCTCGATCGGTCCCTTCAAACTTCCTCAGCCGTGAATCCTTTGTGGTTGCTTCCTGCAACCTCTCCTAGCGCTCTACTCACATACCACAGCTGTCGACACTCCATTCCACAGCCTGCGTCCATGTTCTTTGTTGGCAACTGCTACTAAACAGCTCTTTTGTGGCCCATACGTGGATCTCTGCTCCTAGCCGCCAATCTGTCGGCGATTGCTCCTCGGCTCGCGCAACTCGCTCTTCTTAGTGGCGACTGAGGTTGTGGCTGCAGCTACAGCTCCTCCCAGCTGCACTCGGTCGACACTCACCTCAGCTTCCACGACCGGATTGCTACCTCTACCAACGACTGTTGTAATTTCGCGTAGATCTATCACCTGCAACAACTCCGCGACTGCTACTAAAAACTCTTTCACCATCACTTCTTATTTGGCAACTGTTGTTGCTACCTACTCAGCAACTCAATCCTTCGACGGTCACCTGGCTTCTTTTCAGAGACGTGGCTCTGATACCATGTTAAAATCTGCTAACCTAGCACACGATAGTTAATTCCAAGCAAAATAAATTTACTGAACTAAAGCACAGCTAGATTACTCAAGGAAAAAATGAGAGAAAGCATAAAACAGAAACCAAACACATTTGCACACGAGATTCGGGTAAAAACCCCTGGAAAAACCCTTGCGGGAAAACCAGTTCTGAGTTTGAATTTATTGCTAAAAATTTGGGGCTTTGGTCCTGGGATAATGGCCCATCAGAGGATTACAATGCTGCAACATATAGCCTGTCCCACTTGGCTGCTATCTCTCTTAGTGCCCTTCACACTTCCTCAACCCTGCCCACTCAGACACAAGTACATGACCAAGACTCCCTCTTGCTCCTATGCACTCATTGTGTGTCCCTCGCTCTCCTTAGATCTGCTTTTATAATCCCCTAATGACTAAAACCCTAACACTAGATCTCAATGACTAAGATTAAATCTTGGATCTCACAATCTAACGATCACGACTTAATCTTTCGTTGAGA
Organism: Picea sitchensis; assembly: GCA_010110895.2. Classification (NCBI taxonomy): domain Eukaryota; kingdom Viridiplantae; phylum Streptophyta; class Pinopsida; order Pinales; family Pinaceae; genus Picea; species Picea sitchensis. The sequence goes on from SNQJ01S0108993.1 coordinate 44,831, forward strand.
TGACTTAAATCACTTAATATACTCAACCTTATAAAAGTCACTTTAGTCATTACATAAAAGCCACTTCAAAGAGTGTCGCTTGGACACCTCTGCGTGCTAGGCACTGCCAATGTAGAAGTACAGCTACCCCAAAAGCAAACACTCTCAAGGTTGTTCCAAACATACATGAGTCCCTGGACAATTCACGCTAGAGCCTTTCCAAATGTCCACAAGATTCCAAATGTCCACAAGAGCCCGTGTGACTAACCCAACCTTGTGCCTTTCACAAGTAACCCAAAGGGACTCAATGTGATTTGATCCTAACACCTTCTTGAATTTTCATACAGGAACATCTACCAATCAAGTTAACCCTTAGGGCTAAAAAAGAATTGTTGAGGCATTTTCAGCCTTAGAAAATGGGTCTAAAGAGGCTGGCATCATATACCCACAAGATATAGTAGTTTTCTAGCCTATCTACCCTTGTGAGGAA
>SNQJ01S0108994.1:0-15763 GCA_010110895.2 Picea sitchensis
CCCGTTTTAAAAAATGGTGCTACCGGTAGCACCACTTTTTGATTTGGGGGTTGATTTTGATGTTTTTTATGCAAAAATATGGGTTTTTTGGGCCAGAGTTCTCATTTTGAGGTCACAGTTCTCATTAAGTTGGTAACTATGTTGACATCCTAGTGTGCCCTAGCCTAGCGCACCTCTTGGTACTCTCAACTAGCAAAAACGTCAAGTTTGAATTTTTGGGCAAAGTCAAAGTCAAAGGTTGACTTCTCATCAAATTAATTTTATGGTCAAAGATTAAAATTTTAGAGTTTCTAGCTTGTTCTCATCATTGAGTCTTCTGATTCAATTTCTAATCTCTTCTTTTCAAGATGGTATCTAGTTTTAGATTGGAAGACAAGTTGGACGATGCTACAAGATTTCAAAGGTATGCACTTGTATATGTTATCTAAGTTATATCATCTAGCAAAACATGAGTGTGTTTGCAGGTAAAGTACTATAAACCTTGTCCAAGTTGTAATATTGGATTCAGTGCATTCATAATAACAAGTGCACCCTCCATAGCAAGTGAGGCTTTAGGTTCCAGGTTTGATTAAATTGTTAAAATTTATATATATCAAGGGTGATAATTGCTACATTACAAATTGAGAAAGCAGTCTTTGAAAGATTATATTATTGCTAGGTGCAATGAATACTTGACTGCATATGAATACTATTGATATTGTACTTGTTTGCAAGATGAACTAACATCTCCTCCAAATAGATATTTCTCGTTTGCTCTTGTTTTTCTTGTTACGAGCAGATACCTTTGTGAAATATTTTTTATGAACAATATTTGCGGAAGCTGTCATAGAAGAAGTTTATAAGGATGACACAACTGCCAGATGAGCAGCAATCAAAATAGATAGAAACAAAACTTAAAGAGCCTCAGAGGAGTTAGACTCGGAAGAAGTCAGTAATCAAAAGGAAACCAAAATAGGCTTGTGACACTTTGCATAAAGCAAAGAGAGATGCAGTAGACGAAAGCATGGACTCTCTCAAATGGAGGGAGTTGATTCAAGCATGAAGTTGGGATTAGGAGGGAGCTAATCCCCAACAATATGATCCATTGAAGAAGAATATGTAAATACTATGGAGTATCTATCCATGTTCTTCATTGGAAGTAGTAGCCATTCGAAAAGAAGCTTTGAGTATCCTTGGTTGTCCATCTACATTTATGTTCCTATGACGAAAAGAATAAGTTGGAACCTTCAAAAAGGAAGGACATAGAATCTATAGAAGATTCCATGAACTCCAATATTGAAGAGAAACATGAGGAAGAACATGAAGATTCCCAGAAAGAAAGAAAAGTCAGAACAACCAATTGAACCAGTTATTATACCGAGAATCATAAGACTACCAACATGATTTGGATCGACTAGAAACAATGAAGCAAAAGGAATGGATGGAAGTTGTGATGAAGAACATTGTATGTGAGAAATTGCGATGGAAGCATTGATAGATACAAGACGAGACTCAGGGCTAGAGGGTTCTCCCAGAAGGAGGGATAAGACTATGATGGCAGTGTGTTCCAGTAAATAGACATACCTCTACCTGAGCCATTATATCTCCTGCAGTATCCATGGGTTGGAGTTTACATCAGATGAATGTAAAGATTTTTCGTCTCAACGGAGTAATTGAAGAATAAGCATATGTAAAACAACCTCAAGGTTTTGAGGCATACCAGAAGAGACCCTTGTATATAAATGGAAGAAGACCTTGTATGGATTCAAGCAACTTGGTGCAGAGCCTCTCATGTACAACAAAAGCATGGTGAAAACTTCTTGTGACAGAGAAATTGTATTGAAATGGTTCCTCAGAAGTCCGGGATGATGGATTGCAAATCCATGGCAAACTCCCATGATGACAGATCTGAAGAAGTTGAGAGACTCTGATCTTGTAGACCCATCCTTCTATCGACAATTGAATGGCTCGTTAATGTATTTGGAGAATACTCAGACAGATATTTGATTTGTTGTGAAAATAGTTCTAGGTGGAACCTAGCCATGAAGAATTGAATAATTGCAAAGAATGCCTTGAAATGTCTTCATGAGACGTTTGAGTTATGATATACAGTTGCATGGATTTATCGATTCAAATTGGGCAGGGAGTGTAGATAACAAAAGAAGTATTTCTTGGATATGTTTTAGTTTGAGATTTGCCACGATATCATGGGCTAGCAAGAAACAAAAGTTTGTTGCACTTAGTACTGCAGAAGTGGAGTATATTGCAGCTTGTGATGCTTGTACGAAAGCAGTGTGGATCCGTAAGTTGGTTTCTAGACTGTTCGATCAGGTGTTGGATTCGGCCATGATATATTGTGATAATCAGAGTTGTGTGAAGATTTCAGAGAACTCGGTGTTCCATGACAGGTCGAAGCACATTGAGATCAAGTATTATTTTTTCTCCATGATAGAGTCTAGAAGGGAGAAGTGGTTCTCCAGTGTATCTCTACATATGAGAAAATAACAGATATTTTGGTAAAGCCTCTGTCCAAGATGAAAAGTTTGTGTACTTAAGAGACAAGTTGATACTCGTGGAGATGACTTCCTTATTGGAAAATGAAGAGATTACTTCCAGGTTGAGAGGGAGAACTGATCTTATATATGGGCAGTGATTTCCCAGTTCGAAAAATGGTCCAGGTTGGGCAGTCACCTTACAGTCTGGAAAATGGCCCAAGATTTTTTACGGATGGGCATTTTCCAGTTCGAAAAATGGTCCAGATCGGACAATCATTTTTGTGATGAAAATGGTCAGATAGATTGTTGATGTACGATAGATAGCAATTTCCCTTGTGGCTAGTGTGGGGTAACGGTCTAGGACAGTCATTCTTCTTGGAAGTCACTTTGAGTAGTGGTCAAGCAGGATGGTTCGCCTCTCCAGGTAGTCATTCTTTCGAAGTTCACAGTTGTGAGCAGTTTTGAACAATGGTCTGTTATAGGAGGTTGGCGCAAGACAGTCGTTTCCATTAGGAAATGGTTTGGATAGTCATTCCCTATGGCAGACTCATTCTCTCCAGGTTGCACTGTGATTAGTGACGGAAGAATGGCCCAGTTAAGTGAATGGTCCAAGTTCAACAATCAGGGACATGCATTCTCTAGGGAAGATTCATTCTCTCCGGGTTGCACTATGATTAGTGTCGGAGGAATGGCCCAATTAGGTGAATGGTCCAAGCTCAAAAATCAAGAATAATCATTCTTTTATGCTTGGGAAAAATAGTCCAGATATCCCATGGTTGATGTTTTATTTTCCAAGAACAGATGCTCTTCCAGATCTCACAGATGTGAGTGGGGGAATGGACCAGATGACTCGGTTTATGTCATAATATTGTTTATACACGTTCATATAAGATGAAATGATTGTTGTGGACTGTATGTATGTGGACAGTAGTTGTATGTCACGGTGGTGGATGTGTTCCACCGATAGTGATTGTGTGTCACTGGTTAGTAATTGTATGCTACTAGGAGTGGTTGTATACCACAGGGTAGTAGTTGGTGTTAAGGAAAAGATATGAAATGATCTTACTCAATGATTTTCAGATTCTGCTTGGCTAAGGTAAAATAGATGGGAATATCACCCTATGTTTATAGCCAACAAAAATAACATCCTAACTCACAAGTATTAATTACAAGTTCTTAGGCTAGTCTTTTATAATTAAAAAGATTGATGGAAATTCACTTTTTATATGATTTTCTGAATATAACAGTTGCTGAAATCAATGTAGAGACATAATTAAATACACCAAGATGATAATCAAGACAGATGAGACATAAAGCAATCCTTTGTTTCATTCCAATTCACCAAAGAGTCACTCTCTTTACAAAATTTCATGCATAAATTTAGGACCAAAGTCAAACTTAGACATCCCCAATGGAACATACAAAAGGACCTCTGACAGAAAATCAAAAACCGAATTCTAAAAGCTGGATCTGCTTGCCACAGATTGTTTCCCACTCGACTCTGCACAATAGCCTTTGTCAGTCATGAAAACTAATTCACAAACAGACAAGTCTACACATACTATCAAAGATAGATCAACACCTCTGAAAAACAAGTGCAAGAATAATGTAATTCAGCCCTGAATATTGTTGTCTACAATAAGACCTTGCTATCATAAAAAAGAATTAGGCTTGGGATAAATTAAGGAATGAATGAAAACTGAACTATCTCAACATAAACTCAAAGAGCAAACCTTAGTATGCTTCTCTCTCTATCCTCTTCTTGTTCCTCCATTTCCTTTTGCCTTTAAGCAAATTAGAGTGGTTGAAGTAGTTGAACAACCTCATTTGTTAAGTTAATTAAAAGACTCAACAAACTTTTTAGTTAGGGGGAAAAGTCATAATCATAATAAGGGTTGTGAATAAATAATAGCTAGTAGGTGGGACCCCTTGTGACTCCCTTTAGCTCTTAACAATCATAACATACTAGTTAATTAAGCAAAACACCCCTCCTTCTGACTCCCATCATCATATTTACATTTGACAATTTATCTCAATAATATCTGCAATTATTTCCAAAATATATTACCAACATATTCAAAAGCATGCCATACGAAAAACCGAAGTCAATTGTCATCAACAATAAAACAACTTAAAATCCATATTTTCCAGTTTGTGAGGCAATCTTTCCCTTGTTGATGCTATCATATTTTAGTCCTTCTGAACCTACCTTAGGCTGTGTGGAATCCTTAAGCCTCATCTCGCTGATCATATGAGAGAAATCGTCCTTCCAATGCATGTGGGAGGACACGGATTTATCATAATTATCTTAAGATGCGGAAGGGGCAGTAGCAGCTTTTCCTTTATCAAGGGCATAGTGGGCCGCTGTTTTTAGCCTTTTATTTGAATAACTCATTCATGTAGGCACAATTGATTATCAAATATCTCCTTTAACAACCATACATGACAAATCTTTTAAAAATATGAAATAGATTTTGGCTCAGCATCATATCAGACTCGTGCAATCCAATCCATACGAATTGTTTAACCGTTATCTATTAGGAGTGGGTGAACAAAAGGTTCTGGGATATGTGAAGGGTTTGTATTGAGCGAAAAATGATAAAATGAGGGGGAGACGAAACATGATTACTGCTCAAAGATAACAACAATCAACTGTAACGCAAACCAAAGAAAATATCACTGTGATCCAACCAAGAAACTATGACTCCAAACTGCCTTATTACAGATTTCTTCTTAACTGTAATTAAATTTTAGAACAGGGAGTGAAAAATGAATATGGGAAGGCGATGGGGTTGTAATTAGTGAAAATAATGGTGGGGAAAGAGAGTGGGTATTGTTCGTAAAATTAATTAAGTAATCCATAAAACCATTATGTAAAAGAAATAACACCAACCAAATGACCATTGTGACCCCAAAACAAAGCCATTGTGTAAGTTCAAACAATTGTGTGCATCAACTTGCTCATTGTTCGTAATCAAATATTTAACACAGTGTCATCAAAAAAGACAGTATGCATTCCACAACAACCTATAGAAGAGCTCTACTTTTCTCATTTATCCATTTAATATTTTAAGCAATTTCCAAATGAATACATAGTCAATTACTTCCACTCTGTTCAGCACCAACTCATCAACCATTTCCAATAAATACAGACATAAAAACCGTGCTCAATTCTGTCTTTTAACTTATTAAATAATTAAATTGTAATGAGGTTATATCGTCACAGCACCCATGCTTAAAAATGCATGATATTCATTAAACATACATAGTGGACAGTCAACACAATGATCCATATTTAACTTGCAAAGATCCTGACTTGCCATTTAACACACAGATAACAATCACCACTTCAACTCACGCTATGTCGTGAAATACACAACCATTCGACAAAACGCAATTGCATTTCTGTGACTGTACAGGTCCAAATTTCTTCACTCTAAACATTCAAAATGTTGGGCTATCCATCCAACACAATGAGGCAGCAACAGCATACGCAATTTCATAACGCAAATAATCAAATCGCAAGCAATCCATGTTTTAAAACACTGTGATTATCTCTGAGGGCGCAACCAAAAAAATATCCATAGCATATACATTGGATGGCCATACCATAAACCCACGATTGCAATGCTCCCATGGAAATTAAACACTCAGTCATAATAATCAACAACCAGACCTAACATGATGTAGGAATGCCACACATACCCACGCATCAACATGAAGCGACGGTATGACTTACTCAATTAAAAACAGTGTTGGGTTATCAATTCATTAAACACAAGGACAACGACTGTGTATTTTATTTATCCAATTAACCATGTTGAGCTTATCCATTCAATTAAAATAACAATGCAGTAACTAGATACCAAAACCAAAACCACTGTCATATAATCAATGGGCAAGCCAGTAATCAATTATGTCAATAATACACACCAATCCATGACAACCAGTAGTATACCAGACAAGCCACAAAGGTCTTCTATATCACCCCTTAGACTTGGGGAGTCAAGGGTTTGCTCTGTGGACCCACACAGAGAGGCTAGAGTCGACTCCTTTCAATGGTGAAAACCTCTGAGACCAATGGTGCACACACAGAGAAAACCACAATTCACTTTGTGGACAGGGTGACATATCCCGTGACAGGGGAGGCTATGAACAGAGGAGAAAGGCTCCATTTTGGCCTTGTAATGATATTTAGCACACATAGGGTATATCCCTCGTGGCTCTTCTGGCCAACCAACTACAATGCTTAGGTGAAAACAGAGCCGAGATGAAACAATATAACCCATTGCATGACCATTAGTAGCATGAACAACCCAATACCCAAGTGAACAATGTGCAGTGACACAAAGTGCTTCCAACCCATTAAACCCCATAAAAGCCAAAGACTGGGTATGGTGATACGAATGTGTGAAGGCAGTCGGCTAGTCAAGACCAAACGAAACCCTCCAACTAAAACCAACAAGGATGACAGAGAGCCTTTATGGATGCTAACACTCAGGACAACCAAGAACATTGTGACTTCAAACATTATTGCAGAGAAAGCCATCAACAATTCATTCCAAAAAAAAACACAATTTCACACAGTTGTCATACTTAAGGAAAGAACAAACCAATACATCCAAGCCAATATCTATTTCATAACCAGAGCAGACTCATGGATGTAAAAAAAAAAGCATACATGTAATCAAAAACACCTTAAAACGCGAGTTGGTCGAGCGGTTCCCCCTCTGCTTGAAAGTCAGAGCCTAACCACAGCAAAACTCAGTTGAACAATAGCCCGACTAGGGTGGTGGCCAGTGGAAGGAGTAGGAGTGACGTGCAGTAAATGCACATCACCTCCATGCTCAAACTCATTCAATTCCCTAGTACGTGCCAACCACTAATCCATTAATTCATCCAATTGAACCATGCATTGAAACCAACACCCCTTAATTGCCAAGAGTGCCACCCACACCACATATTACCATTTCCAACTATACAGTAATGCATGTCAACTATGTTTCCATGTAACTCAATAAATCGCATGGCTATCATATGTTAGCTAGGATTTACCGCGATCCTTTTAATGCATATAGTGTAGTATGTTAGTATAGAATAGTTTCTTCCTTTTGCATTTTTGTTTACATTGCTTTATCTCCTTTTAATTTCCCTTCTTTGTTGTTACTAACATGTACATGTTGCAGGTGTCACAAGTAATAGATCCAAGAATAGACAACAATGGTAACCATGAATATCATAGGCCGTTGTAACATAAAACTTGAGCCTGGAGCAGCCAAAAAAACACATAACACGCCTGATCCATCATCCAATAAAAACAAGATATCATCAACCATGTAAGCAATGTCGAACAATAGCATAACATCAAATAAAAACCAGATCTGATCTCCAATCTACAAGGGGGTCCCACCTACTAGTATTATTTAGCTTTATAATAATAGGCTTTAGCAACACTTTGCGGGGAAAAAAAATCATTGCGATTTTAATCGTCAACAAACTGGTGACTCCACAGGGAAATTTATTTTCAACAGACTTAGAACTCAGAACTTATGGTTTCGCAGACCAAGAACAACGGGTCAAGAAGACATAACCAAGAAGATTATGCAACAGGGGGAAGTGAACGGATTTAATGGAAAAATGACCGAGAATTTAGGAATAACACAAACCAATACATCTGATCCAATATCTATTTCATAACCAGAGCAGACTCATGGATGGAAAAAAAAAGCATACATGTAATCAAAAACACCTTAAAACACGAGTTGGCTGAGCGGTTCTCCCTCTGCTTGAAAGTCAAAGCCTAACCACAGCAAAACTCAGTTGAACAATAGCCCAACTAGGGTGGTGGCGAGTGGAAGGAGTAGGAGTGACGTGCAGTAAATGCACATCACCTCCATGCTCAAACTCATTCAATTCCCTAGTACGCGCCAGCCACTAATCCATTAATTCATCCAATTGAACCATGCATTGAAACCAACACCCCTTAATTGCCAAGAGCGCCACCCACATCACATATTACCATTTCCAACTATACAGTAATGCATGTGAACTATGTTTCCATTTAACTCAATAAAGCGCATGGCTATCATATGTTAGCTAGGATTTACCACGATCCTTTTAATGCATATAGTGTAATATGTTAGTATAGAATAGTTTCTTCCTTTTGCATTTTTGTTTACATTGCTTTATCTCCTTTTAATTTCCCTTCTTTGTTGTTACTAACATGTACCTGTTGCAGGTGTCACAAGTAATAGATCCAAGAATAGACAACAATGGTAACCATGAATATCATAGGCCGTTGTAACATAAAACTTGAGCCTGGAGCAGCAGAAAAAACACATAACACACCTGATCCATCATCCAATAAAAACAAGATATTATCAACCATGTAAGCAGTGTCGAACAGTAGGATAACATCAAATAAGAACTAGATCTTATCTCCAATCTACAAGGGGGTCCCACCTACTAGTATTATTCAGCTTTATAATAATAGGCTTTAGCAACAGTTTGAGGGGAAAAAAAATCACTGCGATTTTAATCGTCAACAAACTGGTGACTCCACAGGGAAATTTATTTTCAACAGACTTAGAACTCAGAACTTATGGTTTCGCATACCAAGAACAACGAGTCAAGAATATATAACCAAGAAGATTATGCAACAGGGGGAAGTGAACGGATTTAATGGAAAAATGACCGAGAATTTGGGAATAACTTATGAAAAGTGTTAAGTATGAGGGGTTTTGCCACTATATGCATAATCATTCAACTGGAATCTACTCTTTATTTCAAGGAGGAAAATTAATGGACCTACTCTTTTATTTCTCAAATGGATGAAGAAACAGAAAGAAGAAGTGGGAGATAACCAATATCTTTATAAGATAGCAGTGAAAGCAGATAACAAATTCAAGTGTGTCTTTAGGGGAAACATCGTAACAGTCGTGTAATCTTGATTGTTATTGACCAACAATATATTGTAGGAGTGTCATTGTGGCAGAACTGATCCAACATCTTATTCCTGACCGAAATCAATTAAAAGATGACAAAGCAAATAAAAATTCTAACAAAATAAAATTGCAGAAAATTAAAATAGCAGAAATAAAGTGACAAAAATGAAAAAGCGGTAGGAAATGCTTAAAACAGAAAACAGAAATCAACTACTGTAAGTAGAAAAGAAAAATAGCGAAAACTGAAAACAGAGCTAGACTACTAAAATACAGAAAATCCAAACAGCGTTAGAGCTTTTCAAGTTGGTTCCACGTAATGCTTTAAGTGAGAACCGTTAGTGTTGTAGGAAAACAATCGCTCATGTAAATCTTTTAAAATGTAAGAATTTGTACCTAAGACAAAAGTGACCTTGAAAGGACCCAGCCATAATTTCTGAAATTTTGAATGTCTTCCCCTATCAGTGTGAGCTAAATCCCATAGCAAAACCTTTTCATTGACCTTAAACTTGGCAGTCTTGACACTCTTGTTGAAATACTTCTTAACAGTTTGTTGCCTCCTTTTAATATTATCCAAAGCAAACATCCTTTGTTCCTCCAAAGCTAGTAGTGCATTTATCCTTTGTGAAACATCTGAAGAATTTAATTCTTTGATCTGTAGCATCAACCTTAAGGAAGAAAGTTCCAGATCAGTTGGCAAGAGGGCTTCTTGACCATAAACAAGTTGGAAAGGAGTACAACAAGTGCTTACCTTGGCGGTAGTTCGATCGGCCCAGAGGGCGTAAATGAGGAGAGTGTGCCACTGACGAGGCTTATCTTCGATGAGCCTTTTGACAATTCTTACCAATTTTTTCTTGGTAGACTCGGCCCGCCCATTTCCTTGGGGATAATAAGCTAATGAGGTGAAATGTTTAACCCCCAACTTGGCTAGAAATTGAGTCAGCTTAGCAAAAATGAAAGTGGGACCATTGTCTGTAATAATTTCCAATGGAAGACCAAATCTAGAAAAAATATATTTTCAAGGAAAGAAATTACCTAATCATCTGTGGAATGCTTAAGTGGGACAGCGTCAGCCCATTTTGTAAAATAGTCTATGATTGTCAATAAAAACTTGTCCAGCTAAAGAAGGAGGATTAATAGGACCAATAAATTCCAATCCCCACTTTGAAAAAGGAAAGTCTGGTAGGACAGGTTGTAATGGCATGGATGAAAGGAGTTCTTTCCCATCAAATTTTTGGCACTTGTCACAAGATCTCGAAAAAACATAAGAGTCACGAAAGATTGAAGGTCAATAGTAACCTTTTTCTAATAATCTTGAAAGCAGTGGTTTTTGCAGAGAAATGACCTCCTACATGAATGACAGATCTTGAAGAACCATGAGCTTCTTGCAACAGTTTCTGTGCATCTTCATTGTTTACACAGCGAAGCAGCACACCATCAACAGATCTTCGAAATAAGAAGTCTCCTATAATGACGTATCTTGCAGATTCAAGATGGAGTCTTCTCCTTTGATTAGTGTCTAAGTTGTCTGGCCATTTTTGGTTCTGTAAATAATAAACCAGATTCTTGTACCAGGGATGTTCAGACACAGGGAGGATCTTATCGTCAATGTAAAAGAGAGTTGAAAGGGAACTATCTTCTTCATCAATTTCTTCACCATTCTCAGCATGTTGAGCCAAGTGAAGGGCTAGGTCACGTCCCTTGATAGTGGTAGAATTCACTATTAGAATATGAATGGATGTGCTCGTTTTACCATCGACAATATCACTATTGTCACCCAACCATAGGCCGAAGCCACCCTCCGAGCACCTTAACCTTGACAGAGAATCATTCTGGAAGCAAACCCTAGGCTAGATAGTCAAACAAAGGGTAGTGCACCTTTCTCCAAGGATAGTGCACCAAACAAGAGCTGATCAGATAGTCCAAACCATAACCAAGAGATAGTCCAAGCCAAAACTGAAATATGTTAGCTACAACAGCTGCAACGGAAACTCTTCTCCAAACTTCTGCACAACTGGGCAACCATAGTGCGCACAAGTGTTGCTTCTGCAGTTCTGAGAATGCCTGCCAGAATGAAGACTGGCCTCTTGTATTTATACTAATTCTGGCTAACTTCCTGGGCCGACTTCTCATTCTAGGTACCTATTAATTCAGTATATATTATTTCTTTTGGACTTCTTCTCTTGGAGGCTAATAACCTAATAAAAATTATCCTCTTGAGTTGACTTGTCTTCTAGGGTTATTAGCCAACTCATTAGGATTTCTTCTTGCTTCCCGAAACATTCTATTCTTTCCAGGTTTACACGTGGAGGTAAATACCTCCCACAGCTACCACAATATCAACACTCCCTCCTAGCTAGGGAGGTATTTTAAGGTAATGGTCTTGAGCACAAACATACCATTTACCCGGTAGCATCAAAATAGTCGTATAGAATATCCCATGACTAGATCATGAGCACCATCATCACTATCAGTGTCATCAGTTGCATCATCTCTCAAAACCATACTCCATCTGAGTAATCAGACATGATGTTGGAAAAGTCACTCACACCACAAAGTGAAACAAGAGCCATTCTTCTAATCTGGACATATGTCCTAGAAGAATAAATGTTATGAACCATTTTCCGTCTGGGAAATCTCTGTCCATTGATCATCCATCTAGCTGATAATCATTTCCAACACTATTGATAGTCTTCAAGGCAATCAGAACAATATCATAGAACACAATTGTGTTTATCCATAGTAGTACACAACTACAATCCAGTGGTACATTACCACACCAAGTAGCACATAGATACTTGATCTGTGATGTATAGTCACAATCAGTGGAACACATCCACCACATTATCATACATATATTGTCCAGAGACATACAGTCTCCATAACAATCATCTGATATCAACCTGCACAGAAAAACATTGTTATGATATAAATTGAATCATCTGGGCCATTCTTCCATTCACAATTGTGAGATCTAGAAGAGCATCTACCCTCAAAAGGTAAGACATCAATGATGAGCTATATGGACTATTCTTCTCAAGCAAGGAAGAATAATTGTCCTGATTTCTGAGCCTGGACCATTCCCCACCCTGGGCCATTTCTCCGGCACTAAACAAAGTGCAACCTTGAGAGAATGAGTCTTCCCTAGGGAATGCCCGTCCCTGATTGTTGAACCTGGACCATTTCCCACCTTGGGCCATTCCTCCGGCACTAAACAAAGTGCAACCTGGAGAGAATGAATTTTCCCTAAGGAATGACTGTCCAAACCATTTCCAAAGGAAATGACTGTCCTGCACCAACCTCCAAAATGGACCATTCCCCATGTTAACCACAATGGAAAATCGTTGTCCGGCGAGGTGGGCCAGTCTTCTTGAGTAACCCTCAAGAAGAGAGACTACCCTAGACCATTCTGAGGGCCAGCCTTCTTGAGTAACCTCATGAAGAGAGACTACCCTAGACCATTCCCCATGCTAACCACAATGGAAAATTGTTGTCTATGGTACACGTTAATCCATCAGAACATTTTCATTAAAATGACCGCTTGATCCTGACCATTTTCTCGAATCGAAAATGTTCGGCTTCATCAGAAATTTTCCAATCCACTTTCCGAACTGGAAGAATTTGCTCATCCTGGACCAATTTTCTAACCGAATTGAAAAATGATTGTCCATAAGTCAATAACACATCAGTGCTCCCTCCCAACCTGGGATTCATCTCTTTCTTTTTCAATAAGGAAGTCGTCTCCATGAGCTCCAGCGTGAGCACGCAAACTCTTTTAATCTTGGACAAAGGCTTTACCAAAATGTCTTCTTATCTTCTCATCTGTGGAGATATATATTGGAGAACCACTTTCTCTTTTTTGGACTTCATCACGGAGAATGTAATTCTTGATCTCAATTATACTTTGGTCTTTCTAGAACATTGGTTTTCTCTGAAGGCTTCATATAGCTCTGATCAATGTAGTATATCATTATTGAATTCATCTTTTGTTCCCTGCTATCTCATAACATCGTGGCAAGGCTCAAACTGGAACATATCCATGTGGCACTTCTTTGGTCATTATGAGATCTTTGTCATGGGTTGGCAATCCATCATTTTGAGCTTCTGAGTAACCATTCTGATACAATATCCTTGTTATAGAAAGTCTTCACCACGCTTTTGCTGTGCATTGGAGGTTTCTCCACCAAGTTGTCTTCTTTCATCTTGCATACAAGGATCTCTTTCTGGTATACCTCAAGGCCTTTGAGGTTTCTCTTCATACGCTCTTTGTTCAATTGTTTTGGAGAATAGTCTTTGCATTCATTTGATGTAAACTTCAACCCATGGACAATTGTGGATGATATGATGGTTCATGTAGAGTTATGTCTAGTTTACTAGAACAAACAATCATCATAGTCTCCTCCCTCCATCTGGGAGAACGTCTAGTTCTGAATCTCGCAATGCTTTCATTCATAAGTCTTTCATACACTGTTCTTCATCACAACTTTCAGTTCCTCTACTTGATTGCTTTTAGTGAGTTCATATCAGGCTGGTAATCTTGTGATTCTCGATACAATGGCTGGTTGTTCTGGCTTCTCTTTCTTTCTTGGAATCTTCATGTTCTTCCTCATGTTTTTCTTTAGCTCTTAGGTCCATGGAGTTTCTTATAGATTCCATGCCCTAAAGATTCCACTTCTTTCTTTCATCATAGGATCATGGATGTGGATGGACAACCAGGGATACTTTAAGGCTTCTCTTCGAAGAAGACTTCTTCTAAGGTCGAACTGAACACGTACTTCTTTTTCATGGCTGCTACCATGGATATATACTTAATCATCTTCAATGGATCATAAGATTAGCCCCCTTCTGATCCTTGCTTCATGTATGAATACATGCTCTTCTTTATATGATCGGCTCCCTCCATCTAACAGAATCCATGCTTTCGCCTGCATCCTTATTCCCTTCTGCAAGGTGTCATAAGTCTTTCTCCAATTTCTTCTTGATTGTTGACTTCTTTTTGTCTTTACTTCTTCTAGGTTTCTTCAAGATTGATTCTGATTTTGGCTTATCTTGCAGTTGTTACTTATGTAATAACTTCCACATGAATTGTTATCAGGGGTTGTTGATGTACTTCATCCTTTCATGTGTATTGTCTGACTTGTAGTCATAGTGATAGCAATCCTTATCTTGTTGTTCTTCCATTAGTAAGTTTCTCTTGGAACATATTATCTTCTAGGAAAATAAATATGCAAGATATGTACAGAGACTATGCAAACAAGATATGTACAAGAATTAAGAAGAGTATTGTTATCTTGTCTTTAGAGGAAGAAGTATGTTTCATTCTTCTTGGTCTTCTTTGAAGGTTCCTTTTCTTCGGCAACTAATGCTTCGTGTGTCTCCTTCCTTTTCTTTAGCTTGGGACAATGATTCTTGTAGTGACCATATTTTCGACAATTGAAGCATTGTATCCTTGACATATCTTTCTCTTGATTTGTTTTCTTCCTCGAACCAAACTTCCTTTTGTTCCTAAAATCCTTGAACCTTGTTGTGAAGGCTTGATCATCATACTTCTTTTCGGGATTCTCTTTTGCAATGATCCTTGATTCTTCTTGAGCATGGCAAGTCCAAATTTCTTCAAATGTAGGATACTCCTTGTGTTCATGCTTGCAGCAAATGCATCCCATGCTTTGGGAAGACCATTGAGTACTATGTTTACCGATTCCTTTTTTGAAATGATCTCTTCAATAGCTTGTAGTTGATCTCTTAACTAAGAGAATCTCACAAAGTATGATGTTATGATGTCATCATCATTCATCTTCATGTCACATAGCTCATTCTTCAGACTCGTTACTTGTCCAATGTTTCTGACTGAGAAGAGGTTTGTTAGGGCATCATACATCTTCTTCAATGAGTCAAGATGGGAGATGTAGGGTATCAAGTGGTATTTTATAGACTCCACTATGATACTCATGGCATTGATGTCATCATCTTTGAACTTCTCCATAACTACAATGTTCTGTGGTTCCTTATATTTTCCTTCTTCAAACTCTGGTTTCATTATCTTTCCTTTCACGATATCCAGCACTTTATTCTTGGCAAGAATGAGGTCAATCCTTGTCTTCCATGCTCTGAAGTTAGAAGCTACATCTAACTTGTTTTCTAACTTCATAGAGTAAGTCATGGTTGCTTTGACTTGGTCAACTCTAGATTTGACCAAAAACTCAAACTTGGCGTCTTGGCTTGCTAAGAATACCAAGAGATGCACTAGACTAGGGCGCACTGGTCTATCCGAAAATTAGGCCAATCCCTTCACTTAAGGTGCCTCAACGAGAGGATTAGGGTTTCTGCAACTGCACCTGCTAGTAACCC